>VZQC01014578.1:342548-374713 GCA_009823505.1 Rhizomys pruinosus
AAAAAAAAAAAAAAAAAAAAGTGTCGAAGGAGCGGCTCCAGGCCCATAGCTTGCTGAGAGGCCTGCTCCCTCACTGCTAGTACACAGTGGGCCACTCACAGTCACATGCTGATTTCATCACCTTTGGGCTCCCAGGGTTGGTATGGACAGCAAGCTTGTCAAAGGCCTTGTGAAGCTACTTAACTTTTCTGCCACTTGGATGTATAAGTTTGCAGGTGTGTTCAATCTGAGCAGACACACAGTTCTTCAAAAAATGATTTATCTTCCTCAAGACTATGGTATCTGAAGCCAAGCATAGTGGCACACACCTTTAATCCCAGCGCTCCAGAGGCAGAGGCAGGCAGATCTCTTGAGAGTTTAAGGTCAGCCTGATTTATGTAGTAAGTCCCAGGCCAGCTGGGGCTACAGGGAGACCCTGTCGAGAGAGACAGAGAGAGAGAGAGAGAGACAGAGAGACAGAGAGACAGAGAGAGAATATGAATGAATATATCAAGGTGCTGTGTACCTACAAACATGAACATGCACACAAAACCTAAGGTATTTGAAAAATAAAGACTGCTTAATTAAATGTACTGACTGTAAATTAATTTTCAGGAGACGTTGCAGTAAAGATTCTAAAGGTGGTTGACCCAACCCCAGAGCAGTTCCAGGCCTTCAGGAATGAGGTGGCTGTTCTACGGTGAGTCCAGCCCCTAGAAGAGGATTGGGTAAGGGGCGCTTTTCTCAAGTAGGAAGCTATCCTTCCACAAATGTGCTGGCCAAGCCTCTGGAAGAGCCTTTTCCTGTGGACACTTTCTTTGTACACAGTCCAGCTGTCTTGGGTTTGGTTTGTGGTAGGGAAAGAGGGGTTCTGTTCTACCTTTATTTCCAAGAACCTTTTTATAGCCAATAGGCTCTGGATTTCAAAACCCTCAGCTTTCTAATTACTGAGTTTGTAGATTTGTAGGGGTTAAGTTGAAGAGGTGGATTGATTCCACAGATTGGGGGGGTCCTCTAATCACACGTGGGAAGGGTGGGCTCCTGCTGGTTGCAGGCAGGGGCTCATGGCTTTGCTTTTCCTGCTCCCTCTTCCTCCAGCAAAACTCGGCATGTCAATATCCTGCTGTTCATGGGGTACATGACAAAGGACAATCTGGCGATTGTGACTCAGTGGTGTGAAGGTAGCAGTCTCTACAAACATCTACATGTCCAGGAGACCAAATTCCAGATGTTCCAGTTAATTGACATTGCCCGGCAGACAGCTCAGGGAATGGAGTGAGTACACAGCCTGCTGACTGCTTGGCTCTTGAACCTGGACCTGCCCTTTCTGGGAGCCAGGATCTAGAAACACCTACATAGCATGTCAAGCAGTGCTTGGGAGGCTCTTCATGGGTTCAGGTTAAGACTCCAGCCACCACCTCTAGGAGAGCCTGCTACTTGGATATCAAGGCAGGGCATATTGCAAGGGCTTTTCACTTGAAGCTTTGTCACTTTTTGGATTAATAATTTTCTTTAAGAAGTCACCTTTAGTTCCCTTAAATCCTGACCAGAATTGCAGGGTATTGTGAGCTTTGTTTCACAGGCACTATGCAGGAATTCTCAGGCTCCAGGTGGCCTTGGTTGGTACAAAAGCATGTTCTGTCTTAAAATTCATTGAGACACATTATTGAGGTGTAGTTTACATGCCACAAGTTTTGTAGTTTTTTGTCTTTTTGAGTCAGGGTCTCCTTGCAGCCCCAGCTGGCCTAGAACTATGTAGACCAGGCTGGCCTCAGTTCACAGAGTTCATTCTTTTGGAAGTGTGTGCCTTAGCGGTTTTCCTGGTGCATTCAGGAATGTAGCTAGTACTAGAAACTTTCACATTTCCATTCCCAGAGATAAGCCCAAAGACTAGTGTCCTAACAGCATTTTCCATCTCTGGGCCTTGTCTCTCATAGAAGCAGGTGATGTAACATGAGGTCTTACACACCTGGCTTTAGTGTTACGGAGGGAGCCCAAGTTATAGCACATGGAAGCACTGCATTTCTGTGGCACCTGATGGGCATCAAGATTGGGATTACTGTAGAGTAAAATTGATGTATGAAGTGTCAGCCCATTTGTGCTGTAGCCTCTTTAGAGGTGATGTGGATCAGAATGGAATACAGGCCCTTGATTAGCTGTAGTTTGGAACAGTTTCAACACATTTATTTTCCCTTGGCAGCTATTTGCATGCAAAGAACATCATCCACAGAGACATGAAATCCAACAGTATCCTTTGGTCTGTGTGCTCAGTTTAGGGAGCCAGGGTGCTTTTTCATCACATACGGTTTTTGGTGTCGGGGAAGAGGCAAAAGATGGGAGTTGGAAGCCAAATCACAGATCCCCAAGGATTGGCATGACTGGCAAGAGTTCCTTCCCCTTTTTAAAATACATTTTATTATTTTTATGTATATGAGTGCATTGCCTGCATGTATGTAAGTGCACCCAAGTCATGCAATGCCTGTGTAGGTCAGAGGAAGGCATCAGATTCCCCCAGAACTGGCATTTTAGATTGTTGTTAGCCACCATGGGGGTGCTGGGACTCAAACCCAGGTCTTCTGCAAGACCAGCCAGTGCTCTTAATTGCTGAGCCATCTCTCCAGCCCCCTCCCTCCCTTCTGACTTTTTTGACAACAGTGATCAGGAAGGAATTCCATCAGAGTTGGGATACAAACTAAGATTGACTCTGAACTAGTTTTATACTATTTGTTACCAAATTTAATTTGTGGACAGTGTGTGGATGTGTGTATAGGATGTTTCAAGAGCTCCAAAATCAGCTAGCCACTGTCCTTGAATGTACAGAAATGGCTTTAGGTAACTATTAGATGAGTATTCTCCCTTTCTTATACTTGCGTGAAAATGTTGTACTTGCATGTGTGTAAGTGCACCTATATCTTTCAGTACCCACAGCAGGCAGAAGAGGGCATTGGATCCTCTGGAACTGGAATTACAGAACATTGTTAGCCACCATGTGGGCGCTAGGATTTAAACCCTGGTCTGCAAGAACAGTCACTGCTTTTTACTGCTGAGTCATCTCTCCGGCCCCCAGTGTTATCCCTTTCCAGACTGTGAGTGTATTTCTTTAGAAGGATGGATAGACAACAGCATCTCATATGCTGTAGGCATGGCTTTTAGCCCACCCCAAGGAAGGAGTGTAATGACGTTCTCCAGCAGTGCTGCTTGGCCAGTGAACTGTGCTGGGTTTGGGACATGGTCTACTTGAGTGCTTGTCTGAAATACATATGCCACAGTACATTTTTGGCATCTGAGATACCAGGGAGCACAGATTCAAGGTTTGAATTCCTGTAGACCAGCAATTACCCAGAAGCAGGCTGACTAAAGTCACCAAGTGGACCAATTATAGTGAGAAATTGCTTAAGAACATTCAGTGGTAAGGCATTTACTGCACTGTTGCTCTCATGGGTGCAGAATGTAGGCAGAAGGTACTGAAAACAGCCACCAGGTTGTGCTGTACCTGGATGTGAGAGGCATGGGACACTCATAGTTGCTTTTGTCTAAGGCCAAATAACTGGGCACATGCCACCACGGGAAGGAGGGTCGTTTAAGAACTTAACTCAGTAGAGAAATGAGGTGGAATTCAGAAAAGGACTTTGGGCATATTTTCAAAACAAGTGGGACCAGTCTCTTCATACCACAGTCCTTAACATGCATCGAGATATATTCCTCCATGAAGGCCTCACAGTGAAGATTGGAGATTTTGGTTTGGCAACGGTGAAGTCACGCTGGAGTGGTTCTCAGCAGGTTGAACAGCCCACTGGCTCTATACTATGGATGGTGAGGAAGCTGACCCAACACACCTTCCTGAGTAGGGCAGAAGTACTGTTTCAGAGAAATGTGCAAACTACCAGCATTTCTCTACAGCTCTGGGTGTCTAGGTGACCCCCTCATGGAGCAGTGGCAGAGGCTAGGACTTGTGCTGCCTTAGCCAGAGTTTAGGGGTTTGGGGTTAAATGTATCCCTGGCTGAGGACTGGACTCCCCTAACTAGTTACTGCTAGAAGGCACTGGAACCCCTCCTGGGAACTAACATCCTTTGTCCTCAGGCCCCAGAAGTGATCCGGATGCAGGATAACAACCCATTCAGCTTCCAGTCTGACGTCTACTCTTATGGCATCGTGCTGTACGAGCTGATGACGGGCGAGCTTCCCTACACCCATATCAACAACCGTGATCAGGTGATTTGTGCAGGAACTTGGGGAACTGCAAGGGGCTGGCCCCCTATGGTGTTCACCATGCATCATCTGCTCAACGTTTCCTTCCTCAGATCATCTTCATGGTCGGCCGTGGCTATGCCTCCCCGGATCTTAGCAGGCTGTACAAGAACTGCCCCAAAGCAATGAAGAGGCTGGTGGCTGATTGTGTGAAGAAAGTGAAAGAAGAGAGGCCTCTATTTCCCCAGGTAAGATGGAACTTGAGGGAACCACATGAGGAATTCACAAGGATGCAAGTAAGGCTGGCCAGGTTTAGTGTGTGGGGAAGGGACCTCGGTCCCTTGTCATTGAAAGGTATGGCTGAGAAGAGATGGGGCCTCGTTTCAGATCCTGTCTTCTATTGAGCTGCTGCAGCACTCTCTGCCGAAAATCAACCGGAGCGCCTCTGAGCCATCCCTGCACCGGGCGGCCCACACTGAGGACATCAATGCTTGCACGCTGACCACATCCCCCAGGCTGCCTGTTTTCTAGCTGACCACCTGTTCTCAGGCCACCAGGGGACGAAGGAGAGTTACCAGGCACTTTTCTGTTTCCTTTGGGGGCAGAATGCATGTTTTCAGAGAAGCTGCTGCTAAGGACCTTCTAGACTACTCACAAGGCCTTAACTTCCTGTTGCCTTCTTTTCTACCCCTCTTGGCCCTGGAAAAGGAAGCTATTCACCATGCTAGCCTGCCTTGCTCCAGTGCCCAGCCTGCTTAAGATGGGTAAAAGCTGGGCCCCCAGCTGTCAGCTGAGTTTTTTTTAAGGCAAAAAAAAGGCCTTGGAGGAAAGGGTAGCGGGGCAGTTTTAGAAGTTGGCATCTTTGAGCATACCCATTAGAAGGACACAGACACTGGTGCAGCGCCAGTTTTGCACATAAAGCACCAAACAGCCCAGGATCTTTGAGATCCCTGTCACCTGGAGGAACCTGCTTTGGTACTATGGAACTGGGTTGTATGGACATGTCCTCCTCTTACAGCATCTGAGGTGTTCCGTGTGGAATGGTTTTCCAAGTGAGGTGCTCCACCCTTCTGGGGGCAGCCCCCAATCATGATGAATTTGTCTTCCAGGAGCTGCCCCTATGGGGCGGGTCACAGCCCAGCCCTGTCTCTAGTCACATTGTTGTCTGTAAGAAAGCCAGGAATACAGGTTTTCTTAATGAATTTGGGTTTTAATTTTGTTTTTATTGCCCCTGACAAGATACAGTTATCTGATGGTTCTTCAATTATGTTATTTTAATAAAATAAATTAAATTTAGGTTTAATGGCTACTAACTCCTTCAAAAGTAATACCAAGCTCACAGCATTGTTCAATCTCTTATGGAACAGAACTCAAGGAGTGTCTATGTTGTGAGCCTTTACAAAAAGAGCTGCTCATTAATGGTGAAGCAAAAGCATTCTAAACACAGGTAAGACATCTACCCACAGTGTAAAGTAATGCATTTATAAAATATTTAGTATCTACAGCTTTTTACAAAAATAAAACTCAGGTTTCGAACAAGGTTGCTCTGCCTTGCAAGGTCATACACACACTTCGTTTAAAAATCAAACTGACTTGGCCTTCAGTTCCCTCAGGCAGGACTGACTCCTGGGTCAGAACCAGAAAGTTAGGTGCTGTGATTTTTTTTTTTTTTTTTTTTAACACAATACCAGAGCAAAGCCTGACCTTATTACAGATAAGAACAGGTGGCTTTAAGTATGACCAAGTGTCTCCAGCTCTTAATACAAGGCTCACAGGCAGGGACTGCGTTTCCCTGGAGATCCCTAGTTAGAAGCCCACAGTGAGGGGTGCAGGCCTTGTGTACTTCCTGCTATCATAAAGCCTCCTGAGCTCTTTCTTTGAAGTCAGCAGCGGCACATGGAGCTGACATTTGACACTGGAGGGAACTCAAGCCTGACCCTACTTACAAGTAATGAGCCTAAAAGAGTCTATGCTACTGAAAGCAGGATTCACTTGACTGCGTATGTTATACCATTGTGTAAACCAACGCTGACAATACTATATAGTAGAGGCATCACTACAGAGGAATCCTCCTAGAGGCTGAGACTCCTTTGGGAAGAAAACAGGCCTGCTGCTTTATAAGCAGCTAGCTGAGAGCTTACTGGTGCTTAAGGAAAAAAAGCCACAGAAGATGTTACGAGCCAGGTTTCTTTTAAAAGCAATGGATTCAAAACAGCTGGACTGCTTAGCTGGTCCCCGCATGGGGGGCTGGATGGAGATACAACTAAGAGATCAACTATAAAAGTAGTGATTCCATGTACTTGGGTTATTTTATGCCCTTCACTCTTGCCGGGGCTATAATGGTGGGGAGTGAGGATGAGGAGACCAGGGGAAGCACTACCCCGCTCACATCCGGGCACCATGCCTCCGCTGGCCAGTGACAGACACTTCCACACCCTGGCTTGGAGAGTCCAAAATGCAGGGGTCACCACTGACTCTAGGGCTCCGATGACTCTACTCCAGAAAGGTGCATGAAGAGGTCCCCAAGCTCCGTCATATCTACATCTTCAGTGTTGGGGACCTGCTGGGTTTCACGGTTCTCAATGAAATCCCAGAGCCTCACAGAGTTAAAGAACTGTAAAAACAGTCAATAAGCATGCCGAGTTAGCAGAGAAGACATTGGAAGCTGAGAGAACCAGCCCATCCCTTGCTTTGTCCACCCCACGGCTGTCTAAACCACCAGGGATAGTACCCAGAAATGCCCCCGGCATTCCTAACCAAGCCTTACCCTGACGGTGCCTTCAGAACTGAGCTGCTTCCGAGGTTTCTCCGGCTCTGCCAGCCGCCCATCAGGGTAAGCATGGCGGTAAAGACACTTGCTTCCAAAGGGGCAGGTCCCCTTGCCTTGATCAAAATATTTGCAAGCTTTTTTCCTAAAAAGCACACACACAAGAGAAGAAAGAACAGAAAAGAAAAAAGTTGGTGGGAAAATGGCCTCCAGGAGTTTAAGGCCAGCCTAGTCTAGAGTTCCAGGTCAGTCAGCTCCAAGAAGCAAGCCCACCTTGTCTAGGCGCTTCTCCCACACCACCTTCCTTTTCTCTCCTCCAGCCCTACCTGCCCAAAGCCAACAGCACCAGGTCTGCCACCTCCCTCTGACAAAATACCCCCGAAACCCACCTGATACTCCACGCCCACTGCCCACCTCTGGTGCCACCTCTGGTGCCCCCCTGCCAGTCAAGTCTTCACCTTCCTTCCCACCTCCACCAGTTTCCAGCCTCTTCACAGGAGCACAGGGGAGCTACCCACGAGGACAGCTCAGATGTCTACTTGACTTCCTTCCCCTCGCGCTGGTGGACCTACATGCTTTCTCTGTTCTGGCTAGGATCACTAATGAAACCTGCCACCAAAACGCCCATTAAAAGTTGCCTGTTCGGGGCTGGAGAGATGGTCTAGCGGTTAAGAGCACCGACCGCTCTTGCAGAGGACCCGGGTTCGATCCCCAGCACCCATATGGCGGCTGAGAACCGTCTGTAACTCCAATTCCAGGAGAACTCCAGTTCCAGGGGAATCCGAGACCCTCTTCTGACCTCCTCGGCATTGCACAACACGGTGCACAAGCCTACATGCAGACAGTACATTCATACACATAAATAAAAAAATATATAAGAAAAAGTTGCCCATTCATAGGGGCTGGAGAGATGGCCTGGGTTCCATTCCCAGCACCCACATGGAGGCTAAGAACCCTCTTTAAGCTGGGTGTGGTGGCGCACGCCTTTAATGCCAGCACTCAGAAGGCAGAGGCAGGCTGATCTCTGTGAGTTCAAGGCCAGCCTGGTCTACAGAGTGAGTTCCAGGCCAGCTGGGGCTACAGAGAGACCCTGTCTCAAAAAAAAAAAAAAAAAAAGCCTGTTTACACTGCTGTGAGCTTATCTTACTCATGTCCATATTCCCAATGGCCCTACCAGGGCCACAGTGGTGGCCAGTGTCTGGGGACTGCATTAAGAATAGCCACCAGAGGCTCAGAGATTAAGAGTATTGGCTGTTCTTGTAGAGGACCTAGGGTTGATTTCCAGCACCCACATGGCAGCTAACAACTATCCTTAACTCCAGTTCCGCCCTCTTCTGTCCTCCTCAGGTACTGCAAGACACAGGTACACCTACTGCACATGGACGCAATATACTCATACACATAAAAAATTAAAAATATATTTTTAAAAAGTGCCCCCCAAAAGATGTGGAGGCCAGGCCATTACTGCCCAGCTCCTTTCTAAGTCCAACAGCTCCACCTTGCTGTGTCTGCCCTCTTGTGGACACGAATCATACAACACAAGGAAACCAAAGATAAAATGAGGAACTTTCAAGATTGGCAACAAAAAAGGACCTCTCTCCCTCTTCTCCAACACTTCGTTGTTGTTTTGATTGCCTGATTATAGAGATGGGGTCTCACTTTGTAGCCCAGTCTGGCTTCCTCCAGTGTTAGAATTGCAGTCCTGAGCGATGGTACTTAGCTTTAAAGGAAACATTCTAAAAGATAGCATGATACCAGCACTTATAATGTGGCATGAATCAGGAGTTCAAGGCCAGCCTTAGCAACATAGAAATTTCATGGCTAGCTGGGGCTACATAAGACTCTGTCTCAAGAAAACTTAAATAGTAACAGTTTTAGTAAAGCCAAATAAATGACCAGACTGAATCCTCTCACTGTTGGTAATAATAACCAGGTCTTTCAAAAGACCTTAAATAAGTGCGGAGGGAACTAAAGCAGGCAGACAGTATGTGGAGAGTGGGAGGCCAGGGTGGCCCAAGCAGCACTGCACATACTTACAACCCCAGTTCTTAAAAGGCAGAACAGGAGGATCAATAATGAGTTCAAGGCCAGCCTGGGTGACATGAGACTTTCAAAAAAACAAAAACCAACCAAATAATAACCCCCCAAAGGCAAAAGTTGGAAGCAGTTAGGAAGCAATCTCCAAAGAAGGTCCTGAGCTATACACCAGCATAGGCTCAAAAAAACTAACCCAGGAGTCTGAACAGTGCTTGATGAAGCCAGATTATCCATTCAGTAAGAGCACTGACACATATGAAACTAACAGAACCAGGGGTCTCTACAAACCAGCATTTACAATGGGGATGATTCTGAGGACTCTGGACATTAAGAACCAGGATGAAGGGCCGGAGAGTGGCTCAGTGGTTAAAAGCACTGGCTACTCTTGCAGAGGACCAGGGTTGGAGTCCCAGCACATACTTGAGAGCCAACAACTGTAACTCAGTTCCAACACCCTCTTCTGGCCTCTGCAGGCATTGCACGTATGGGTGCACGTACATACATGCAGGCAAATACACAAAATACAACAGAGTTGAATGTAAAAGTAGAATTTACATTTCTTTTTTTTTTTTTTTTTTTTTTTTGAGACAGGGTCTCCCTGTTGCCCCGCTGGCCTGGAAACTCACTCTGTAGACCAGGCTGGGCCTTAAACCCAGCAAAGATCCGCCTTCCTCTCTGTCTGGCTCCCAAATGCTAGTATTAAAGGCGTGCGCCACCACTTTAAAATAATAGAAGGGGATTTGAGATTTCCTGAGCCCAGCGGCAGGAGAGGGGAAGACAGGTAGGAACGGGGTGCCTTGGCGAGCTGACAGCTGATCGTTTGGTCCTGCTTGCTTTGGTTTGGATTGGCCTTTGTGGGCTGTGAGGTTGGAGTTATCCCCCCAGCGCGGATTAAAGGGTGGTCTTTGGCTTGATTAAGATCTAGTGGCTGTGGGGGCTAGTTATCCTCCCAGCTGGTAATAAAGGACACTTGTGTGACTTTTGAGAGTTGAGATCTCCTGAGCCCAGCGGCAGGTGCCGGGGCGCGGGGCTGAAGAGCCCCCCCCACCCCCCCCACCAACTGAGAATACGAAGAAGGATCTGAAGGAGGCAAGCAAAGGCCGCCTTCAACACAGTGAAGAAGGATTTTATTACGCCAACTCGGAATAAGGGAAAGGGAATCCCATATGCCAGGATCAGAAGAAGAGACGACACTGGAAAGGTGCAGGATAATCCCACCCACACCAAGCTTTAATACCAACCCTATTGATGACGCCTCAGTGGGATCCCTCCGGGATGCCCCAGGACACAGACATCAGAACACAATTGGGACATACTTAAATAACACAAATGTAAAGAACAATTAAAGAACTAAGAAAAGAGAAAGAGGACCGAGAGAGAAAGAATGACAGCTCGCTGGAAGGAAGTAAAACACTGAAAAGATCCCAGGCTGAAAAAAGAAAATAAAACCAACCAGGAAACAAAAGAGCTACAAAAAGAGATCGAGAAGCTTCAAAAAGATAGAAACACTAAAGAAATCATAAGAGGAAATGAAAAAGGAAATCAAACACCATCATTCCAAGAGGAAAGGAATGAAAAGCCTCAGAAGCAGAATGGGGAAGCAGAACAAAGAAGAGCAAGACCTGGAGGACAACACAGAAAAACTAAAAAACCTCAAGTAAAGTCTATGGAAAATATAAAAATACAACAAAAATGAAACAACAGGAGCTTGTGGAACACTATAAAAGATCAAACCTCCGCATCATAGAATAGAAGGAAGGAGAATAATCCCAAGAGAAAGGTATTGATCAGATCTTCCAACATAATAATAGATGAAAACTTCCCCAAACTAAAAAAGGACAACCAATAACCAATGTACAAGAGCACAAAGAACTCAAACAGACAGATCAGAAAAGAATTTCCTCCACGCCACATCATAGTGTAAAATGCTGGACACCCAAACAAAGACAAGAAGTCTTAAAGCGACAAGAGAAAAACAACCAAGTGGACCTAAGGGGAAACCTATCAGAATAAAAACGGACTTTCTCACAGCAAACGATGAAGGCAAGCAGAACCTGGAGCAAAGCATTCCCAGTGTTGAGGGACAATGGGATGCTCAGCCCCCAGGTTACTATAACCCACAAAAAATGTCAATCCATAGTCGGAAAAGGAGAGAGGAAATCTTTCCATGACATAACAACTTGAAAGAATACATGTCCGGAAACCAGACGCTCCTTCAGAGAATACTTGTTAAGCAATCCAAGAACAGAAGAAGGAAACCAATCTGCACAGGACAACTTAGGAGGGGAGGAGAAAAATCATTATAAAGAGCATGAACTCGCCAGAAGTACAAACCTAAATCAAACCGCTGGCAGATGGATAATAGGCAAAGAGGAAGCAACACAAACCTATCAGTCATAACCTAAATATAATGGACTAAATTCCACCCAACAAAAGACATAGACTGGGAACTGGATTAGGAAACAGAATCCATCGATATGCTGTCTGCAAGAAACACATTTACCGTTCAAAGACAGGCACCACCTTAAAAGTGAAGGGATGGAAAAAATATTCCAAGCAACATGGTAGCCAAAAAGAAAGCAGATGTTGCTATTTTAATATCAGATAAAAAGAACTCAAAGTAAAAGAATCAAGAAGAGACAAAGAAGGCCATTACATTTTTCAATCAAAGGAACAATCCACCAACGGAAGAATTTCACAATTATTAATATATATGCCCCAAACTCTGGTGCACCAAACTTTAGTAAAGAAAGTTCTCCAGGACCCCAAGTCAAAGACAACCAAGCACACTATAGTTGGGAGATTTCAATACCCCCTGAGTCCACTTTTTTGATAGGTCAACAGCGAAAAAATAAACAGAAGACATACGAACTGAACGATATGATACACCAATACCTCATAGACCTCTACGAACATTCCATCCTAATACCAAAGAATACACTTTCTACTCATAGCACCCCACGGAACATTCTCCAAAATCCGGACCACATCCTGGGACACAGAAGAACCTCTACAAATACAAAAGATTGAAATAAATTCATGCAATCCTGTCAGAACCACAGGCAATGAAGCTCAACATCAACACCAGGACAAGCCCTCACTCTGAAAGAACACAAATGGAGCATAACACACAACTCTTGGAAATAATGAATGGGTAAAGGAAGAGATAAAGAAAAAATAGAAAACATTCCCTGGAACTGATGACAATGACAATACCAACACAACAAACTTATGGGATCCTTAAAAGCAGTCCTAAGAGGGAAATTTATAGTCACCTGGGTGCCTTACATGAGAAAAAACAGAAAGAGCACAAGTGAAATGATCCTAACACTACAGCTAAAAGCACTTGAGAGGCAACAACAGATGAACCTAAACAGCAACAGACAGGAAGAAATAACAAAAATCAGCAGAATCAATGAAATAGAAAACAAAGAAAACAATAAAAAAAATCAATGAAAGACCAAAAGTTGGTTCTTTGAAGAAACAAGATAGACGACCTCTAGCCCAGTTAAAAAAAGAAAGAAGAGAACACTCCAAATAATTACAATCTGTGATGAAAAGGGAAATATCACAACGGACCAAGGAAAGAATCAAGAAAATTATATGGGAATATACAGAACTATATTCTACCAAGTTTGAAAATTCTTAGAAGAAATGGATGATATCTGAAAATCTTTGGGAATCACCAACTTGGCCAAGAGGAGACCAGCAGCTTAAACAGACCCATAACATATGAGGAAATAGAGGATGTAGTAAAAGCTCCAACTAAAAAAAGAAAGCCCAGGCCCAGACCGTTTTCATCACAGCAGAATTCTATAAAACACTTTAAAAAGACTTACAAACCATTAATACTGAAACTGTTTTAGAAGTATACATCCAGAGGAACTCCCCAAATTCCTTCTACAATGAAGCCAACATCACTACTTTATTACCAAAACCAGGCAAGAACAGAACTAAAAAGGAGAATTATAGACCCATCTCCCTCATGAACAAAGAACTGTCAAATTCTAAAACAGAATACTGGCAAATCGGCATACAGACCACATCAAAGAGAATCATCCATCATGACCCAAGTTGGATCAGTACCCAGAGATTGCAGGGATGGTTCAACATACGAAAATCAATAACACATCAACGCATATAACGGCAATCAAAGACAAAAAGACACACCATCATCTCCGAATTGATGCTGAAAAAGCCTTTTGCAAAATCCAGCATTCCCTTCATGCTTAAAAGTCCTAGAGGAATTGGGATTGGAGGGATCATTCCTCAATGGTAATCAAAGCATAACAGAAAACCACAGCCCATATCATCACTAAAATGGGGAAATGCAGAAACATTGCCTTTAAAGTGTAGGAACTTCGGCAAGGTGCCCCCTGTCACCTAACGGCTTCAATTAGTGCTTGAAACACTTGCTAAGAGCAAATAAGCGAAGAAAAGGATTTAAAGGAGTACTAAATTGAAAGAGGGAACGTCAAACTTTCCCTTTTCGCTGAATGATGATTGTTTAATTAAAGGGATGCCAAAAATTCCACCAGAAAACTCCTAGCAATGATTAACAGCTTTGCTTTACACAAAAAAAAATGAGATAAAAATTAACCTTAGAAAATCAATGGCCTTCCTTTACACCAAAGAACAAGCACTGGAGAAAGAATTCAAAGAGCCGTCCCACTCACAATAGCCTCAAAAACAACAAGATACCTAGGAACAAACCTAACCAAAGAACCACAAGAACCCTCTACAACAAAAATTTTAAAACCCTTAAAAAAGAAATTGAAGAAGACCTCGGAAGATGGAAAACCTGCCCATGCTCATGGATTTGCGGAAATTAACATTGTAAAAATGTCCATTTTACAAAACGACTCCTGTATAGTTTAATGCAATCCCAATCAAAATCCCAAAGAGTTTCTTACACAGGCCTGGAAACAAACGTTCTTAAATTCATTGGAGAAAAAAGACCCCGAATAGCCAATCAATCCTGAGTGAAAAGATCTACACACAGGAGGGATCTCTATACCAGAGTTTTAAACTATACACAGGGCTTATAGTATAAAAACAGCCTGCGCTACTACGGCAACAAAACAGACCTGTTGACTCATGGAACAAAACTGAAGATCCAAATCTGAAGCACATACAATTTTTTCAGAGCCATCTCATATTTGACAAGGCGGCCAAGAACCACACATGGAGAAAAGAAAGCATCTTCAGCAAGTGGTGTTTGTGCAAAACTGGTATCACCACTTGTAAGAGAATGAAATTAAACCCCCTACTCTTCACCCTGTACAAAGTCAACATCCGATGGAATTAAAAGACCCAACATGAAACCACCCAAACTCTGGAAGCTGAATAGAAGAAAAAAAGTTGGCAGCAGAAACAGACATAGGCGTAGGAAAAGCATTCCTAAATCAACAAGCTACGCTTGCAAAGAATTAAGGTTGACATTGACAAATGGACTATCAACTCAAACGCTTTGTACATCAAAAGAAACAAGCAAGGAAGTGAAGAGAATCCCCAAGAAGTGGGAGGAAACCTTCACTTGCGATACATCTGACAAAGCATACTGATTTTCCAGATATATAAACTACTCAAAAAACAAAGAAAAAAAGAAAACAAACGACCCAGCTACATTAGATGGACAAAGACTGAACAGAGATTTCAACAAGCAGGGAATTAGAGATGTCTGAGAAACCCTCAACGAACTGCTCAACACAACTAAGCACTTAAGGAAATGCAAATCAAAACCACTTTTTTTTTAATTCATATCTTACTCCAGTAAGACTGGTTAGATCAAAGAAAACAAGATAGATACCAGTGCTGGAAGAGGTTGTGTTGGAAGGGGACACACTCATACCACTGCTGGTGGGAATGTTACACGTCGTACAGGCCCTATGGAAAGCAGTGTGGAGAAAACCCCCCCTCTTGGGAAGACTGGAATGAACTTGCCACCCGACCCAGCCCATAACTTCCTGGGCATGTACCCTCAAGACCTTAACGCCCCACAGAGGGATACATGCAGCGGCATATTTATTTCAGCTCTCTTCAACAATAGCAAAGAGCTGGGAACCAACCTAAATGCCCCTCAACTGACGAGTGGATAGAGAAAATGTGGTACATCTACACAATGGAGTTCTATGCAGCAGTAAAGAAAGACGACATCACGAGCTTTGCAGGAAAATGGCTGGAGCTAGAGGACATCATGCTGAGTGAAGTAACACAGTCCCAGAAAAACAAACGACGAATGGTATCCCTCATCTGTGGATGCTAGTGCCAATTACCCAGTTGTAAGTATTTCTTGTGTAGGGCCCCCTGAGCTTCTGTACAAAGCAGTTGGACATAATGCATTTTGGAAACAACAACAACAACAGAAAATACTGCATCAAAGAACTGACTGAAACAGTGAACTTCTGCTCAAAACAGTCAACGTCCCCATGGAAAATATTGAGAAAGACTAAGAGATGGAAAGCATGTTTGGCAGAATGCACGAGCTCTGACGGGGTGGGGGAATGAGCGGGAACACGGGTCTAGATTTGTTAAAAATAAATAAATAAATACATAAAAAAAAAAAAAATAATAGAATGACTAAACTTTGGCAACAGCACAGGCATCCACCAGCAGGAGTGATGAGCTGTGCTGAGCAAGCAGCCCTGGCTTGCTGTGGTTCTCATAGGTGAACATCCCATGTGTAGTGGCTGGAATAACAGCCCCCAAAAGACAGGCCCAAAGCCCAAGCTTGGACCTATGTGACCTAAGTTGAAAAAAGGGTCTTGTAGGGTCATAGGAAATCCTCCCTGAAAACAGGCAAGTCCTGAAATGATGCTCTCACCTGGAAGGAGGTAGAGGGAGAGAGCCAACCAGAGAGCTGGTGGGATGCTGCCATAGCCCGGGACCACCAAGGTCCATTAGTGGCACCCCTGGAGGAAAGTTCGGCACAGGCTCCCCTAGACTCTCCTACCCACCATAATTCCTTTTTAGACACCCCAAACTGAGGAAATTTCTAGGGTTTTGAGGCATCCAGTTTGAGGGAATCTGTGACAGAATCCCTAGGAAACAAATACCATGGTTTCAAACAAAACTTCTCCCCCAGCAGATAGCTCAGGTTTGTGCTTAGCCCATCTTAACCACGAGCACCTTATGCAGCCCAAGCAGGTACCGGGACCCTGTAGGAAATCAAGGCACTTACCCCATTCCCTGTTTAAAAGCTTCAATCAACTCATTCTTTTTATTCTGATCTTCTACCCAATACACACTTGGAATTACAAACTCTGATATGACACGGCACTCTGGACAAGACCTGTAAAAGCAAAAAGGTTAGTACAGGAGAAAATGTCATGAGTTCTGTGCACATTTCACCCCAAACTCTTCTTCAAACACTTAACCAAAGATGTAATCTGTCATCTAAGAGCCTGATCTGCTAAAAACAGGTTCAACTCAACAATGAGACAACAGATGACCTAAAATGAGCACAAGATTTGAGTGTTCGTCTCCTACAGCTAATAAGCTCATTATCACTGGAAAGTGATAAGACAACAGGCTCCCACCAGAATGCCACAAATCAGAACTGAAGACAAGTGTTGGAGAGGGTATAGAGAAACCGAAATCCTCACAGTCTGCTGGCAGAAGTGGAAAACAGCCTAGCCATGCATGCTTCAGTTAGATGCACAGCTACCCTGTGAGCCAGCAACATGAGTCCTGGGAATATACCGGGGAGACCTGAAACCCTGTCCACAGAGTTAAGGGCTCACAGCAGCAGCAGCACTCCTAACAGCTCATTGAAACAACTTGACCACTCCGCTAGGTGGTGGACATGACATGCGATGCTCTGTCCATTCAGTGGCATCCTATTCACAGGAAAGGAATAAAGTGCCAAGACTGCTGCAGCAGGGATGGTCCTGAAAACATTTGCTAAGGCAAAGGAAACTGGCAACGGTCACAGGACAGGATTCTGTCTCTGTGAAAGAGAGGCCATGCATGTGTAGAGAAAGCCCCTAGGTTAGAGGTTACCTGACTGGAGGGCACAGGGAAGGGCAGAGATGGCAGTTCCCAGTCAAGGTGTCTCTGTGGCATGACAAATCGTTCTAAAACTAGATTGAGTGATGGCTGCACCACTCTATAAAACATTCCATGGCTAAGGCTGAGGATGAAAACATTGGACACCACTCAGTTGTCTTCTCTCAATGAAGCTGCTGAACATAAACATGGGACTTCGGACAAGCTGCTCCACGTGTCCATAGGCAACGCTCATTTCCATTATTCAAGTTACCCAACTCCTTTGTTGAAAGGTTGAAAGAAAAAAAAAAAAACACCAAAAGGTTACAAAGCAGCTGGGCTAGAGCAGACACCAGTGACTCAGCATGAACTCAGGCTCAGGCCTTCAGACAGGAACAACCAGCAGCAACTAACACCTTTGTGCCCATGACTTCTGTGGAGACCCCAGCAGGCTGAGAGCTTGAAAGACAAGATGTTCCAGTTTGCTTCCTGTTGCTATGACAAAACACTGCCCAAAACCAACTTGAAGGAGGAAAGGGTTTATCTGGCTTACAAAGCTCATACTCCATCACTGAGGAAACCCAAGGCAGGAACTGAATGAAGCACAGACTGTGGAGGATTGCTGCTTGCTCCCCCTGGCTTGCTCAGCTGCTTATACAGTCCAGCCCACCTGCCCAGGAATGGCACTGCCCACAGGGGCTGAGCCTTCCTATATCCACCAGCAATCAAGAAAATAAGCCTGGGCTGGAGAGATGGCCTAGTGGTTAAGAGCACGGACTGCTCTTGCAGAGGACCCGGATTCGATCCCCAGCACCCACATGGCAGCTAAGAACCGTCTTTAACTCCAGTTCCAGGGGAATCCGACACCCTCTTCTGACCTCTGCGGCATTGCACAACACAGGTGCACAGACCTACATGCAGACAGTACATTCATACACATAAAAAAAAAAAAAAAAAAAAAAAAAAAAAAGCCGTGGCATCGGGTGGGCGCATGCTTTAATCCTAACACTTGGGAGGCAGGCAGGTGGATTCTTTGTGAGTTCAAGGCCAAGCCTGGTCTACAGACTGAGTTCCAGGAAGCTTAGGGTACAGGGAGAGTCCTGTACTGCGAAAAAGACCAACAAAAATAACAATAAAATAATCTAGGCGCTGGAGAAGATGGCCCTAACGCGTTAAGACGCCGGACTCGGCTCTTACAGAGGACCCCAGGGTTCGATCCCCAGCACCCACCATGGCGGCCGAGAGCCGTCTGAACTCCCAATTCCAGGAGAAACTCCAGTTCCAAGGGGAATCCGACACCATCTTTGACCTCCGTGGCATTTGCAGCGACACGGGTGCACACACCTGCATGCGACAGTACATTCCTACCCATACAGAAATAAATCAAATACAAAAAAATTAAAAAAAAATAAATAAAATAAAATAATTAATTAATTAATTAAAAAAAGAAAACACCCCACAGACATGCCCACAGGCCAGTCTGATAGAGGTAAGTTCCTCAACTGAGGTCCCCTCTTCCTAGGTGTCTCTAGTTTGTGTCAAATTGACAAAAACTTAGCAGCACACAAGGCATCTGGGCTCAGAAAAGGTAAATGATTTGTGCAAGTTCACACAGCCAGGGGCCCAAAATCCTCAACTATCCCACTTTTAAAAGTTCTCTGGAGGGCCCAGAAAGGCTAATATGAAAGAAAGTTCCAGAGCAACAGTCTCCCACAGCAAAGCTGCAGCTGCACTCACTTGATGATTGGGTTTTCAAACTGCTTGGCACATCTCCACTGACGGATACAGGCAAGGCAGTAGGTGTGGTTGCAGTTGGAGAGGATCCCGAACCTCCTCTCCGATGCAGACGCCTTCTCCAGGATCACCTCCATGCAGATGCTGCACACCTTATCCTGGCTTGCCTGGAAGGCAAAGGCCTTTTCCATCTCCAGTTCAAATGTTGTCATGCACATCTGCAGGAGACAGGGAAGAAAGAAAAGCTCAGCCATGCAATCACTGCAGCTGCTGAACGCAGTACCCATACTATCCATGACTGAGTGGGACATCAGCACTATAGTCCTTCCAGAGAAGAGGTCAGGAGTCCATCTGCTCACTAAAGCGCTGAGTTCCTCTTCGACCCAGGCCTTACTTTCAGAGCTCTGGGCACCCAGCACAAAGCCCTCTGCACCTGGATGGAGGGTAGACTCAATGTCCATGCTCCTCAGCTTCCTAACCCACTGCCCTTCTAGGGACACAAATCTGTCAGGAGAGGGCACCACCACTGGATCCCACATCACTGACAAGTCCTCACATGAGGTAGGTAACCTGGCTTGAAACACTCTACCCTTGAGCTTCTCCCCATCGCTCTAATCTGTCTTCATAACCCCAGAAAATGAGCAGACAGCCTCCTGGGAGGCTGTCTCCAGACACCAGGGGCACTCACAACCTAAAAGGTCTTCTTCAACACTTGGCTCCTAACAGCCCAAAAGAACAGAGGCTAGAGATGGCTCAGTGCTTAAAAGAGCTTGCTGTTCTTCCAGAGGTCCTGAGTTCAGTTCCTAGCACCCACAATTGAGCGGCTCACAGTCACCTGTGACTCCAGCTCCAGAGGATCTGACACCTTTTTTTGGCCTCCATAGATACCCGTACAAATGTGCACAGACACAAACACAAATAAATCTTAAAAAAAAAAAAAAAAAAGTCCAGCCAGGCATGGTGGCACACACCTTTAATCCCAGTACTTGGGAGGCAGAGGCAGGCAATCTCAGGCAGATCTCTGTGAGTTCAAGGCCAGCCTGGTCTACATAGGAAGTTCTAGGACAGCTGGGGCTACAGGGAACCCCATGTCAAAAAGACAAAAAAAAAAAAAAAAGCCCATGATAAAAGCTCTGCAGAGTTTCCAAAATACTGTCTGCCTGGATCTCAACCACAGAGACATGTAAACCTAGGAAGGAAGGTGTGGGGCTTGTGCATATGTGCGTGCATGTGTGTGTGTGCGTACGTGTGTGTGTGTGTGTGTGTGTGTGTAAAGCAGCTGTACACAGGAGCATGTGTGCTCTTCAGTTGGAGCTGTTATCTGAACTTTGCATTTCTTTTCTAAGGATTTGTTTTATTTATATGTATGTGTATGTTCATGAAGGAGAAGAGAGTATTGGATTTTCTAGAGCTGGAATTGCAGGCAGTTGTAAGCTGTACAACATGGGTGCTGGGAACTGAACACTAGTCCTCTGTAAGAGCAAGTGCTCTTAACCAGTGAACCATCTCTCCAGCCCTGAATTTTGCATTTCCAATATCCCTTATTTTTCTTTGTTCTAAATAATCAACAAGTGATAAAGGACAATAGAAAAAAAGAACCTGAAAATAGATGTTAAGACAGCCACTAGGCAAACAAGGTGTTCCCAGTAGGAAAGACAGCTTTCTGAGAAACTCAAAGATTTCTTCGCTTATGGTACATTTTGATTATCTTTCTTCTTTCTTCTCTCTCGTCTCTCCTCTCTCCTTCTTCTCTCTTCTCTCTCTCTCTCTTTTCTTTTCCTCTTCCTTTCTTCTTTTCTTTTTTTTTTATTTTTTTTTGAGACAGGGTCTCCCTTTAGCCCCAGTTGTCCTGGAACTCGCTGTGTAGACCAGGCTGGCCTTGAACTCACAAAGATCCGCCTGCCTCTGCCTCCCGAGTGCTAGGATTAAAGTCGTGTGCCACCACGCCCGCCAGCCAGATTTCTTAAAATGAGTTTATGGCAGGCTGGAGAGATGGCCTAGCGGTCAGGAGCACCGACTGCTCTTGCAGAGGACCGGGGTTCGATTCCCCAGCACCCACATGGCAGCTGAGAACTGTCTTTGACTCCGGTTCCAGGGGAATCTGACACCCTCTTCTGACCTCCGTGGCATTCCACGACATGGGTGCACAAACCTACATGCATATATTCATACACAGAAAAAATAAAGTTTTTTAAAAAATGAGTTTATGGCAAGGTTTGCAAAAATTACCTTCTCATGAGCTTTCCTTTGCTCTGGGTCAAAGGGGTGTAGGACTTGCAGCCTACAGATCTCACACATGTCCCCATGCAGGTAGACACAGGCATCTCCAAACCGGCACTCCCCAGCAGCAGCATAGGGGCACAGCTGCTGCTCACTGCTGTAGGAGCTGCTGGCTTCCAGGTCGTCCAGGCCACTCCGGATGGCATCTAGGTAGGAATGGGGCTTCATCTCTGGGCTGGTCTGGGGGTCACTGCAGCCACCTGGATTATTCACTGTGCTTGGAGGAGTCTTGTCTTCAGCCAGGCCAGTGAGATCTTAACACAAAATGCACGGTAGACACACACACAGGTGAGAACTGGTCCAACATGTGGGTTAGCCACTCACTAGCTAAGACCACAGAAAAGGATCTATGCATACAAGAAGCCTAAATGTTAACATGAAGATGTCAATACACAGACTACCTACCCTACACCACCCCAAAACAGAAAGGAAATTTAGAACAAGGCCAGCAGAAAGACAGTGGTCCCTTGTACCAGCAATGCCAGTAAGGCTTGCATCAAAGTGCAGTGCAAATCTTGGGGCCTAGAGCTGGCAGGAAGTCACCCACAGGACCCACCCGAACAGGAGCAGGTGACCTGCTGCAAAGGTTGACTATGTGTTTGCTGAGGGTAGAATCTGCCTCTCCTGAGGACCACAATCCCAAGAACCAGGAACCTCTCACCTGGTGAGAATCAGTGCTGCAGCTTTTACTACCCAACACCCTCTTCCCCCTGAAGCCCTGTCTCAGCCCAGACCTTTTCCCTGTACTGTGTCTAAAGGTGCTTCCTAAAACCCCACAGTCACTGACCAGGACACAGCACATGCCCTCCATCAAAATAGGTTTGAAATGAGTGGTTTGCTGTCTCTCACCTGTGGGTAACCCTATCAAGGCACCTCCACAGTGACAAAAACCATTCTGATGTTTGCTGGGCCAAAAGTAGGGCTCAACCCAGCTGTGGGGATGTGCCACCTGAACCTTTGCAGCTGCAGAAACCTATTCTCAGCTCGGCTCTGGGCTCCAGCGTGTTAGCTAGAAGCTTCTTGACAAGAGGAGACCAGAAAGCAGCACTGGACCAAGTGCGCGGCTTCCCCAGCATCAACTCACTTCGGTCTCGGAGCACCAGCGTCTTCTTTTCCCGCTTCCCTGGCTCATGCAAGTGGGTCCTCATGACTGACGTGGCCATGTCGGGAGAAGGGTGAGGACTGTGCATGCTGGGAGAGGGCATGGAGTGGGGCACAGGGCCCACAGCTCCACCTGCTGCGGACGGGGGCTTCGTGTGATCATATCTGAACAAAATGCAGACACAGGTCATGGCCACATACTCCCCACTACCTGCACCCCACACACATCCCCTACTCCTCTGTACCCCCTACCACCTGCACCTTCTCATGAACCCTGAACCCCCACAAATATTCCCTACACCTCTGCACCCCCTACCACCTGCACCTTCTTCTCATGTGCCCTGCACCCCCACACACATCCCCTACACGGCTACACCTCCTACCACCTGCACCTTCTCATGTGCCCTGCACCCCCACACACATCCCCTACACCTCTACACCCCCTACCACCTGCACCTTCTCATGAACCCTGAACCCCCACACACATTCCCTACACTTCTGCACCCCCTACCACCTGCACCTTCTCATGTGCCCTGCACCCCTTACCACCTGCACCTTCTCATGTGCCCTGCACCCCCTACACATCCCCTACACCTCTGCACCCCTTACCACCTGCACCTTCTCATGTGCCCTACACCCCCACACATCCCCCACCTGCACCTTCTCATGTGCCCTGCACCCCCTACACATCCCCTACACCTCTGCACCCCTTACCACCTGCACCTTCTCATGTGCCCTACACCCCCCACACATCCCCCACCTGCACCTTCTCATGCACCCTACGCCCCCCCCCACATCCTCTACATCTCTGTACCCCCTACCACCTGCACCTTCTCATGCACCCTACACTCCCCCACACNGAGCTTTGTCCTCAGCCCTCCTTCCTTTATTCCTTTGCTGCTTAAAGCAAGTTACTGAACTAATCTACCAGTGGGTTCTCCAGGGAGTGTTTCCTGGAGAAAGCCTGGCTGGCTTCCTAGAAAACTCCAAAGCCATACCCGTGGTCAATTCATGATCTTTGCAGGCTCTGATTTTCTTTCTGGTGGTAGATTTTGTTATCGTTTTATCAGTTCCCTGGGGAAAAAGAAACTGTCAGGTGAGCCTAGCTAGTGCTGCATTCACAGAGAGTCAGGAGAAGGAACAACCTGCTTGAAAGCAGAAGGCAGGCTGGGGCATGGTGGGGCACGCCTTTAATTCCGAGCACTTGGGAGGCAGAGGCAGGCGGATCTCTTTGTGAGGTTCAAGCCAGCCTGGTAGACGAAGTGAGTGATCCAGGACAGTGGCTATAAGGAGACCCGGTCCCAAAAAAAGACCAAAAAAAAAAAAAAAAAAAAAGCAGAGGCAAAGGGACTTCAACTCTCAGAGCATCTCAACAGCCCAAGGGCACATCCTGGGTAGATATCCAGCATGAAGCAGGCACTGAAGACTGGGCCTCTTTTTCTGAAAACAGGCAGCTGGACTCCTTGTCCTTCGCTGTTCCGTTCAGACCGCCCCTTCTTCGATCCGTCCAGTATCGCCAGCCCCACACAGGCACGAGAAGGCTGGGGTTCTGGGCACTCTTTCAGTGGATTTCTAAGACTTCAGTAATGCCCACTGCATATTCAGAGCACTGGCCCTCTGGGGAGTGGGCCCTTGTATTGAGCCACACTGTCAGTGTGGATGCGCCCAGTGAGCAGGCTGGGGGCTGCTAGGCTGGGGAAAAGGCAGGTAGGTTCTAGGTGTTAGGTAGGTAGGTGTCAGGTAGGTGTTAGGTAGCAGCATGGACAAGATAACTAGGGAAATGTATTGGGGAAGGATGCCCATTTGCAGTGTGGTGTTGTACACTTCCCTCATGGATGTATGCTAACAGGGTTCATGGCTACCCATCATCTTTTATAGATTTTTCTCATCTCATACTTTCCTCAAATTAGACTTGTTTAATGGATCACAAGGGGGCTCTTTGCCAAAAAGTCTTTCAAAGGGTTCTTTACTAAAAGGGAGGGGCGTACATGGACAACAAGGCAGGCTGGTGGCAGCAGGTGGCTGCTGTATTTCAGGACCTTGTCTGTGGGTCTACTTCTCATGGTGTTTTCCTTTTCTTGATCGGGCCTAGAGCTCACTGTGTAACCCAGGCTGGCTGTAGCCTATGGCCATCCTCCTGGCCTCGGCCTCCCGAGTGCTGGTGTAAAGAGCACACCGCCATGCCTGGCCCATGGGTTTTTTTATTTTTTGGTGGGGGGGTTGGGGGAGTCTTTCTGAGACAAGGAATCTCTTTCCTGTACCCCATGTGGCCATGGCCTTACTGACTATACAGATCAGGCCGGCCAGCGCTGGGATCAAAGGTGGTGCGCCACCACACCCGCTTTCCATGTTTTTTAAAATAAGTTGAAACTTGGTTTTCAGCTGGGCGTGGTTGCACAAATGCATTTAATCCTAGCACTTGAGGCAGAGGCAGGCGGATCCTTTGTGAGTTCAACAAGGCCCAGCCTGGTCAACAAAGAGTGAGTGTCCCAGGACAGCTGGGGCTACAGGGGACCCTGTCTCGAAAAGACCAAAAAAACCCCAAAAAACAAAAAACTTGGTTTTCTCTGTAAAGTTCCTTCAGAGAAAAGGTTTCCTAGCCAGATTTCCTGCACCCTTGGTGAAGGGACCATTTTACTGCCTCTCTGGTGCATTCACAGTAGAAATGTTCAAAAGTACAGAGCAGTCAAAGCAAGAAAGGAAGGGGACTTTACTCAGGCATCACTGTAATGTGACCCTGTCAGCCCCAGAGGCCTGGGTGTGCAGGGAGAGCCCACACCTCTGATGGGCACTGCTTCCCTAGGCTGTCACGGGTGTGCACTGTGTCTTTAGTTTAATCCTCTCTTATCCCACCTTCCTTTTAACCCTTCCCCTCCCATCATCCCCCTTCTCCCCTACACAATTTTACTTCTGCTTCAATAGATTGCCACTCCTAACACACTGATGTAATATATTTATGGTATTTTTACTGAAATGAGATACTGTATAATATGCAAGTTTTAAAATATGTTTTAAATTTATTTATTTGGTCTGTTGAGATAGGGTCTCCCTGTGAGCTCCAGCTGTCCGGAACTTGCTATGTGACCAGGCTGGCCTGTGAAGCTCACAGAGATCTGCCTGCTCTGCCTCCCAAGTGCTAGGATTAAAGGTGTGTGCTACCACGCCTGTAGAAAGAATATTTTATTGTGAGGCAAATGTCCCTTAGTAACATAAACGGACCGTGGAGTAACCGTTAAAGCGAACCACCTTGAAGGGCATAGGCGGGGGGGGAGAATAGCGGCGTCCGGGGGAAGGGGGGAGGAAGATGTAGGTATTGAGTTATGTATTTTGGGTCTTTTTGAGACAGAAGACTCTCCCTTTTGTCCTCAGCTGGCCGGGAGCTATGTGAGACCCAGGCGGCCTTGAACCACGAGAGATGCCCCTGCCTCTGGCCTTCCCACAGTGCTGGATTAAAGGCATGCGACTGACCATGCCTGCCCAAGTAGGTTCATCATCCGCCATGTGGAGCTGGAATCAACCATGGGTCTCTGCAAGATCAGTCAGTGCTTCTTGAGACCAGAACCATCTCTCCAGCCCCTGCCTCGTTATTAAACATCTCCAGAATTATGTGTGATGAAACTTAAATGCTGTGCCACACTTCATACTTTCCACCTTAACTGTCAGTCTTCGTGTCTAGGAACTTAAGTACCTAGGTACTTCATGTAGCTGGTGTATAGTATTCATTTGTGTCTGACTTATTTAATTAGCCTATGGAGTCTGAGCCAGAGTTTCCTTCCTTTTTAAGTATGAATAATATTCCTGAGATCAAATCACTACTTTCATTTGTTTTGAGGCAGTGTCTCACTTTGTTAGCCAGCTGTCCTAGAAGTCACAGAGATCTGCCTGTCTCACGTCTGCCTCCCTAGCTAGAATTAAGGGCATTATCTGCCACGCCAGTCCACTAGCGTTTCTTCTTATTCATTCATCTGCTGGAGCGCCTCCCTCTTTGGGCTTGGGTAGGTAATGGGAGTTGTGATTGAACATAAAAGTCATTGTTGACCCAGGCATGGTGGTGCACGCCTTTTAATGCCCACATACTCAGTAGGCTAGAGGCAGGTGGATCTCGGTGAATTCAAGGCCAAAAAAAGCCTGGTCTACAGAGTAGTTCCAGGACAAGCTGGAGTTACAGGGAGACCACTGTCTTCAAAAAAAAAAAAAAAAAAGGATTGTTGATCCTTTCAGTTGGCTGAGCTGCTATGCTGCTATAAACACATGACCAAAAGCTTGGGGAGAAATAAGTTTTATTGGCTTATACCCAACCTACCATCATCAAGGGAGAGCAAGACAGAACTAAGCAGGACCTGGGGGCAAAAAACGAAGGCAGAGACCCATGGCAGAAACCGGCTTACTGGCTCGCTCCTTTGGTTTGTTCAGCTACCTTTCTTATAAGGCCCAGGCCACCTGTCCAGGGATGGCACTACCTACAGTGGCGGCTGGGCCTGGAGAGGAACCCAGCCGTCCAACTAATTCAGGCAGTAAGAAAATGCACCGGCACGCCTTGATCTACAACTCAGGAGCAGAGGCAGGGCGGATCGTCTGTGTGTCAAGGCCAGCCGGGTCTAACAGAGTGAGTTTCCAGGCCAGCTGGGGCTACAGGGAGACCCTGTCATCAAAAAGAAAAAAAAAAAAAAAAAAATGGCCACAGAGCAGTGTGGTTGTGGGCACAGAGCAGTGGTGGGGCACAGAGGCAGTCTGGTAGGGGCACAGAGCAGTGTGGTGGGGCACAGAGCAGTCTGGTGGGGCACTGCCCTTCCCAGGTCTGTCTAGTCTGTGACAAGTTGTCAGAAACAAACCAGCACACCTTCCTTTCTATTTTGTTTATATATACAGAAGTAAAACTGCTGGATCATATAAATCTATTAACTTTTTTTTTTTTTTTTTTTTTGTCTCTTTTGAGACAGGGTCTCCCTGTTAGCCGCCGCGAGCTGTCCTGGAAACTCACCGGTAGCACCGCTGCGGGCCTTGAACCTCACAAAGAATCCGCCTGCCTCGCTCCTGAGTTGCCAGGATCAAAGGCGTGTGCACCCAGCCTGCTTAAATCTGGTTTAACTTTTTGAGGGGAACTAAGCAATTTTGAAAGTAGATTATATAGTAGAAATATAGGATATAGTATAGATGTATACACACCACACACCACCACACACACACACACAACACACACACACCAAAGGTTTCATGTAGCCCAGGCTGGCCTTGAACTCCATATATAGCTGAAGAGATGACCTTGAACGACTCCTATTCCTCCTGGCTTTCTACCTCCAAGTGCTATGATACAGGTGTTGCCACCCCACACTCAACTTGCTTCTGTGCAGTGGTTACTAGTGGATGGCACATTACAGATGATGCTTGAATAAAGTTAACCTGACTCTTAACATCCATTTAAGCCAAAGTAGGGCCCAAACTGTAGTGAGAGAACTCTTGTTCTTAAATTCTGTTGGAACTGTGCTCATGAACAGGGCTAACTCTTTACTGAAATGGCATATCCAGCATGAAATGGGGAAGGAAAAGTAACTATAGAAGGGACCCACTGACCTAGGACAGTACACAACCACGGAGATTGATCAGCTTAATCCTATCTGTTGTTTGCAACACAAATGGATAATCTTTATTGCTTTACAAATGAATTCTCACTATGAGTGCTTGCTATTTATACGGCATAACATACGAATATTAATATTCCAGGTCAAAGGCAAGGAAGGGTCATGAAGGATTAAAGCTATATGACCAAGGTCACAAGAAGGGCCCGTTGGCTCAGGGAGCTTATCGACAGTATTAAATCAACTGAAGAGTACCCTTTTGTGGTTGGTGTGGCAAGATTTAAATAAGAAGTTGCATTGTCCCAAGGCTGGAAGAGCAATGCCTAAGCGTTAAGAGCAGACTGGACCCGTTTTGCAGATGATCACTCAGGTTTTGATCCCTACCCACATGTGGGCTGAGAACTGTCTTTAGTTCCAGGGAATCTGGCCCGCCTCTTCTGAAACCTCTGCGGCTGCACGACGACGGGGTGCACAAAACCTACAATGCAGGACAGTACAATTCATACACAACAAAAATAAATTAAAATATAAAAAATGTAAGAAAAATTTAAAAAGACCAAAACAAAAGTCATATTGTCCAGAATATATCCATACTAATCAGTCATTAGCACAATATCATTTATATTTTACAGTTGTATTATATAATCTATTTTCAGCTGTCCTCAATTCTCATGTAAATAAATTTTCTATATTGGAGAGTGGGTGGGAGGGAACGAAAACAGTCTCATTGTAGCCCCAGGCTGCCTTCTGAACTTCCACTATTATGAAGGTGATCTTAATACCTTCCATGTCACACTCCTGAGCGCTGATGTTGCAGGTGTGCACCTGCCCACGCACCCGGCTGTAGCTGTGGTCTTTTCAGATTGCTAGGATTGCAGCTCGTGCCACCCTGCCTGATTCTTTTGATGCCACACTATCTTGCTTGAGGCTCATTGCAGCAGCCTACTAAAGCAGTAGGTGATGTCATCCTCTCAGTGGAGATGGAAGTAGCAGGACAAGAAAGAGGGTTTAGTGACCTGGCCTGAACCAAGGGCTTTGGCTCCTTGACAATTATCCTTCAACAGTTCTGGCACAGTGGGGACAACAGGTTTTCCTCATTGTTTTCTCAGTGATGAGAAAACATCTTAAACATTTAAATAGATCATGTTACATAGAAACTTCTGAGATCATGTATTTTGGTCATTGTACTGCATCTAAACTCACTTCGTTTTAGAGACTCAAGGAAAACCTGAACTACAGTATACAGTGGGAGCTTAACACATAGTCTGTGCTTGGTGAATGTTTGTGTGCTAAGCTCCAGCACACAATGATTTCCTACCGCAGGCCTGGTTCTCGGAGCTGTGCTTGTCTCCTCAGGTACTTCATGCATGGTGTATGTCGGGAAGGCAGCCAGTGCCTGTTCTCACATGACTTGGCGAACAGCAAGCCGTCCACCATCTGCAAGTACTACCAGAAGGGCTACTGTGCCTACGGCACGCGGTGCAGGCAAGGCTGCCACAGCTGTGGCTACAGTTGCAAATAGTGGACTGTGTGTGTGTGGAGGATAGGTGATGTGGTTTGTATTGATGTTGATGAGGTATCATGTCACTTAGGATATCAACCCATGTATGTAAGCCTGAGACCGAGATTTGAACTCCCTGACCCTTCTTTCTTTTCTCACCCTAGCCCCACACACCCAGCCCGCCGCCCATGGAAATACAGCATGTGTGCATAATGCATGTGTAGCCACACTTTGCTGTGCTGGTGAGAAATCAGTTTGTTGTTGTTTGAGATAGGGTCTCCATGTAGTGCTTATAGACCAGCCGCCCTAGAACTCAGAGAGATCCGCACTGCCTGGCCGCGCCTTTTTTTTTTGTTTTTTTTTTTTTGTCTGTCTTTTGAGACAGGGTCTCCCGTAGTCCCAGCTGTCCTGGACTCACTGTGTGACCAGGGCTGCCCTTACTCACAAAGATCTCTGCCTGCCTCTGCCTCCCAAGTGGCTAGGATTAAAGGCGTGCGACCATGCTCGGGCCCCCTTTCTTTCAAATGAACGGAGTGTCTCTGATCAGGGGAAACTATTTAAGCTAACAATTACACATATAATATTGATTCGAACTTTGTGTCTTATTTTTTTTAATTTTTTTTTATAGTCTTTGTTAGATTGTTATTTATTTATATGATTGGTGTATTAATGGTACTGTCTTGCAATGTAGGTTTGTGCACCCATGTGTGTTCAGATGCAGAGGAGGTCAGAACGTGGGTGTCAAGATTCCCCTGGAACGGAGTTAAAAGACGGTTCTCAGCTGCCATGTGGGGTGTGGGGGATCAAACCCAGTCCCTTTGTAAGAGTAGGTCAGCGCTCTTGACTTCAGCTAGGCCATCTGCTCCAGCCCTTTGTGTCGTATTTTTATTTACCTAAACATCTCTAATCTCTCTGCCATGAGTTTTACCTCCCCACCATGATTTTGTTTCATAAAGTTAGTGTGCAGTCATTTTTATCACTTGCTCTCTCGGTACTTCAGTAGCCTCTGGTTCATGGTTCAAGCACCCCTGAAGTTAAAATTCTGTAACTTCCCAGACTGGAGAATGTTGTAAGAAGCTGAGTGCTTTGGTAGAGCAAATCTCTTCTTCACTGGATGGCAGAGCACTAGGGCTTGAGTCAGACATCTGTCACCCCTCCCAGTCAGTCCTGAAAACACCTGCCTAAAGACCGCAGGTGCACAGGCATTGGGGGCTCTTGGCTCAGTGCCCAGAGGCACTTCGGGCTCTCTTTGGGTGGTCTGGGCAGTGGATTGGACCCCATCAGTCCCACAGAGACACATAGGTATTGAGTATAGGCAGATTGCACTGCCCTATAATAAAGCCTTTTCTAGGGGAAAGTACAAAAGGAGGCATTTGTCACCTCAGAGTCGAGCAGAGGCATTGGCTATTGGGGACTAGGGTATATATATATAGATACAGTATGTTGTGGTGTGTGAGGGTGCAGATGGTATGGGGATTGTGGGTGCAGGGCGCATTGAGAAGGTGCAGGTGGTAGGGGGTGCAGAAGTGTAGGGAATGTGTGTGGGGGTTCAGGGTTCATGAGAAGGTGCAGGTGGTAGGGGGTGCAGAGGTGTAGGGAATTTTGTGGGGGTGGTCAGGGTTCATGAGAAGGTGCAGGTGGTAGGGGGTACAGAGGTGTAGAGGATGTGGGGGGGGCGTAGGGTGCATGAGAAGGTGCAGGTGGTAGGGAGTACAGAGGTATAGAGGATACCCTGAACCCCCACACACATTCCCTACACCTCTGTACCCCCTACCACCTGCACCTTCTCATGAACCCTGCACCCCCCCCACATTCCCTACACCTCTGCACCCCCTACCACCTGCACCTTCTCATGCACCCTATACCCCACACACATTCACTACATCTCTGCACCCCTTACCACCTGCACCTTCTCATGCGCCCTGCACCCCAAATCCCCATACCATCTGCACCCCTCACACACCACACATACTGTACTATATATATATACCCTAGTCCCCAATAGCCAATGCCTCTGCTCGACTCTGAGGTGACAAATGCCTCCTTTTGTACTTTCCCCTAGAAAAGGCTTTATTATAGGGCAGTGCAATCTGCCTATACTCAATACCTATGTGTCTCTGTGGGACTGATGGGGTCCAATCCACTGCCCAGACCACCCAAAGAGAGCCCGAAGTGCCTCTGGGCACTGAGCCAAGAGCCCCCAATGCCTGTGCACCTGCGGTCTTTAGGCAGGTGTTTTCAGGACTGACTGGGAGGGGTGACAGATGTCTGACTCAAGCCCTAGTGCTCTGCCATCCAGTGAAGAAGAGATTTGCTCTACCAAAGCACTCAGCTTCTTACAACATTCTCCAGTCTGGGAAGTTACAGAATTTTAACTTCAGGGGTGCTTGAACCATGAACCAGAGGCTACTGAAGTACCGAGAGAGCAAGTGATAAAAATGACTGCACACTAACTTTATGAAACAAAATCATGGTGGGGAGGTAAAACTCATGGCAGTAGAGATGTTTAGGTAAAAATACGACACAAAAGGGCTGGAGAGATGGCCTAGCGGTAAGAGCGCTGACTACTCTTACAAAGGACCTGGGTTTGATCCCCAACACCCACATGGCAGCTGAGAACCGTCTTTAACTCCAGTTCCAGGGGAATCTGACACCCTCTTCTGACCTCCTCGGCATTGCACAACATGGGTGCACAAACCTACATGCAGACAGTACATTCATACACATAAAAATAAATAAAAATTTAAAAACTTAAAAAAAAATTAAAAAAATAAGACACAAAGTTGAATCAATATTATATGTGTAATTTTAAGCTTAATATTTCCCCTGATCAAGACACTCCCGTCATTTGAAAGAAAGAGGGGCCGAGCATGGTGCACGCCTTTAATCCTAGCACTTGGGAGGCAGAGGCAGGCAGATCTTTGTGAGTTCAAGGGCAGCCTGGTCTACACAGTGAGTTCCAGGACAGCTGGGACTACAGGGAGACCCTGTCTCAAAAAGACCAAAAAAAAAAAA
>VZQC01014578.1:382442-468135 GCA_009823505.1 Rhizomys pruinosus
GACAGGGTCTCCCTGTAGCCCCAGCTGTCCTGGAACTCACTCTGTAGACCAGGCTGGCCTTGAACTCACAAAGATCCGCCTGCCTCTGCCTCCCAAGTGCTAGGATTAAAGGCGTGCGCCACCATGCCCAGCCTGCCTCCTGCTTTCAAGCAAGCTTGTTCCTTCCCCTGACATCTCTGTGAATGCAGCACTAGCTAGGCTCACCTGACAGTTTCTTTTTCCCCAGGGAACTGATAAAACGATAACAAAATCTACCACCAGAAAGAAAATCAGAGCCTGCAAAGATCATGAATTGACCACGGGTATGGCTTTGGAGTTTTCTAGGAAGCCAGCCAGGCTTTCTCCAGGAAACACTCCCTGGAGAACCCACTGGTAGATTAGTTCAGTAACTTGCTTTAAGCAGCAAAGGAATAAAGGAAGGAGGGCTGAGGACAAAGCTCAGTGGCAGAGCTTGCCTGGCATTCTGGAGGCCCTGGGTTCCATCCTCAGCAGGGAGGGGTGGGGTGTGGGGACAGGTAAGTGCACAGAAAGGGGTCTCAACAGATACGAGACTGCCATCTTTGAATCAGCCTAAGACAGCCTTTGTCTAGGTTCTGGAAATTGCTGGTACCCTTAGACTCCCTATACTGATATAAAGTTTAGAAGAGCAGCTCGCTGTGCCTAAACTGTGAAACTGTGGTTAATGGAGAACACTTCCTAGGAGTCTAGACATATGTTACAACAGAGGCAGCACGTATCTCTGCCTGGTGGCCACCCCACACTGTACCTCTGCCTGGTGGCCACCCCACACTGTACCTCTGAGTGGCAGCTCTGGTGGCAAAGAGTGTTGTGTGCCTCTTCAGGAGAGAGAGAAGATCATCCTTAAGTTGGATAACACCAACCCTGTGCCAACAGCCCAGTCTGTGTAACAAAGATTGGTAAGCTCAGGAACACTAGGAGAGAATTGGATCAAAGTGGCTATGAAACAGGTCTATACAACTGGAGAGCTAAGAAATACCTCATAGAGTCTTCTTGAAAAGGACCAGAAGATTTCCTGAGAGAACCAGAATAGAAGACTACAGAGGTCCTTTGTTAGCCAGACAGGCAACAGAGGACACACTAAAGACACACTTTACAATTGCAATGCTGCCTTCCCTGGGCCCACTTGGAAAACCAGCCTCCAGACTGCACAGGGTGTCTTTCCATTAACACCAACCATAGCTGCCAGCTAATGTGGCCTCTTTTAAGCTGTGATTCCATGCACCCCACCTCACTGGAACTGAGGTGAGATTGAAACAGGCTCAAAAGACCATCATTGCCTTCAGGAAAGCCAACTGTGAAACAAATGTCTTACAAGGGGGGAAGTCTCACCAACTCTGGTTCCCAGTGACAGATATAACCCAAGCATATCCCACCTGTCCTCTGGGGTGCTCTCAACACCCAGGTGGCTAGTCGGCTTCATCTGTGTTACAGAAGCTTACCTCTAGTGTGAGGCTTTTTAGCCACTTAGCCAGCCCCTCAGAGTTCCAGCCACTCAGCCAGCCAGAGAGGACCAGGACGCGACTAAAGGGGATGGACAATAACAGGAAGGGGCTCGAACCTCCAGCTTTCAGATCGGCTATCTCCAGGTACAAAAGGGGAAAAAATTCAAGATGACTCCAACCTGAGTTTTTGTTCCTTGTAACAAAAGGTATAAGCACAGTTTCCCCATCTGTAAAATGCAACATTGTGCAGTGCTGATATTCAATTACAAAACACTGCATAAATGGTTTTAGATACATGTAGATTACACTATAAACAAGGAGGAGGAGCAGGCTTTTCCAGGTCGCTGAAATCTGCTGACAGGACACAATGACAGGATCACTTCCTCCAACAGAAGTTCATGTGAAGATGAGTGAATCAACATACATCTTCACATAAGACCTAGTACAATAACCTAGAAGCATTTTATAGATACAAACTGCAAATTTCTGACAACTGCTTTACATAACCCACCTGGGCCTAATCACTCAACCTTTAATATCTAAGGCTAACGGAATTATTCATATTAAATACTGGCACCAATAAAAAGTAACAAGGTAATTAAAGAAAATGTTTATTACATAACCAAACGGCATCACTATTTCTTAGAAATGCTACCTACACAGGCTTTTACTGCAACCAGTAAGAATGTGTATAGGGCTGGAGAGATGGCTTTGTGGTTAAGAGCACGGACTGCTCTTGCAGAGGACCTGGGTTCGATTCCCAGCACCCACATGGTGGCTAAGAACCGACTTTAACTCCAGTTCCAAGGGAATCCAACACCCTCTTCTGATCTCCGCAGCACTGTATGACACAGGTTCACCTACTTACATGCAGACAGTACACTCATACACATACAATAATTGAAAAAAAAAAAAAAGAATTTGTATAAACAGGCTGGAGAGATGGATGACCCAGCAGTTAGGAGCACTGGCTGCTCTTGCAGAGGACCCAGGTTCAGTTCCCAGCACCCACATGGCCACTAACAATTGTAACTCCAACCAGGCATGGTGGTGTATGTCTTGGGAAGCAGAGGCAGGAGGATCTCTGTAAGTTCAAGGGCAGCCTGGTCTACAGAGTGAGTTCCAGACCAGCTAAAGCTAAAAGGAGACCCTGTCTCAAAAAGACAAAAAATAAAATAAAATAAAATTGTAACTCCAGTTCCAGGAGACCTGCTGACACCCTCTTCTGGCCCCTGTGGGCATTGCATGAAACATGGTGCACTTACTTAGGGCAAAACACATAAATAAAAATTAAAAATTTTTTGTCTATTTGACAGGGTCTCCCTGTAACCCCAGCTGGCCTGGAACTATGTAGACTAGGCTGGCCTTGAACCTGCCTCTGTCTCTGGAGTGCTGGGATTAAGGACTTGCACCACCACATCTGGTTGTAAAAAAAATTTTAAGAACAGCACAAGGTGTTTTTAAAAAAAGGCTTAGAATCAGAAGTGTTTTTGAATTTTTTTGAGTTTAGATTATTTTGGGGGGATTATTTTCATGTACATAATTCTATATCTTGGGGGACAGGACACAAATCTAAACATAAAATGCACTGTTAAGTATACACCTTCAACAGACACTGAAAATAATTTTATACACCATTTCCAATAATTCTGCACATAAAACAAATGTCATGTGTATAATTTTCCACTTGTAGTATCAAATTGGAACTCAGTTTCCAATTTTTGGATTTCCACAGGAGGGATGCTCAACTGTACTTCCCAAGCCCTAGACCTCAGTGTGAGTAAGCCACATTTTACCGAGGAATGGTGTTACACAACCCAACGATTTTTATTTCCAGGTAGCAGTCACAGAGTCGCTTTCTGTTTTCCACTCTCTGTAGTAAGCCATCCATTAATGCTCTATTTCTGTTCCTAAATGGGCCTCTCAGCAAGATACAAGGAATCGCTTAACCTTTTTTTTTTTTTTTGGTCTTTTCGGCTTAACCTCTTTTGATGTCGGTTTCAGGCACCATAACTGGGAGTATCTGCTTAGTTGCGTTATAGGAATAACGAGTATTACGAACTTGGAAATACGCGTGGCCTTAACCTGCAGGAACGCTAGCTCTTTTTCTACGATTCCCCTTGCTAACGTACTGCAACCGGGGGCAGCGGCTCTCGTCTCCGCTGCCTTCGGACTCCTGCGTGTTATCCGCGTGCGGACGACCTGCGACTAGGCCCTCACATCCTTCCAGCCACCGTGGGCGCCCAAGGCCTCGCAGTCGCTCCCTCGCGAAGCCCTGAACCAACAGTTGCGTAACTTCCCGCGCGCTCCGCTCCCGCCTCAGTTTCCCCGTCTGCAGGGCCGGAATGCACCGGCCTCCCCAGAGGCAGAGGCCGGAGATGGCGTTCCCGGCCCGGCGATGCGGCGCACTCACCTGCAGGTGACCTGCTTGGTGCTCATGGCGGCGAGGCTGCGGAGCCGCGGGGCTGGACTGCGCCCAAGCTCCTCAGGGCCGAGAGCCGCCGGCCGGCTCGGCCCAGCCCCGCCCCGCCCCGCCCCGCCCCGCGCGCGCAGCTGCGTCACGTCGGCGCGCACTGCCCCTTCTGTGAGTCACCTTTATAGTGCCGGCGGGAAACTTAGCCGCTGTCACAGTTGGTTCCGTCCCGCGTGGGAACAGATGGTCCTATCTCCCAGTGCTCCGGGTCTCGCATTTCCAAGCGTGTCTAGCATCGCCAATCTTATGCCAGGGCCACTAATTCCTCAGACTCGGCTTACATGTCCAAAAACATTTTAATTTAAATATTTGTTCTTTTTATGTTTGAGTGCCTGCATTCGGTATCGGGGAGGCCAGAAAGGGCGTGGGAACCCTTGGAAATGGAGTTATAGACAGTTGTGAGCTGGCATGTGGGCACTGGGTCCTCTGCAAGAGCATCAAGAACTTTCAACTGCTGAGCCATCTCTCCAGCAAACCCCCTTCCTCCCATAGCGACTTCTCGCTCCCTGGGATCAGCTCACCCATCCTGGGCCTCCCTCTACTCTATGCCGGCTGGGATCCAAATGCTCCTGGTCAGCCAAAACCAGGCACCTTAGACCACTCCCCAGGCTTGGCCTGCTTCTTCAGGAAAACCTCACCCCTTCTCCCAGGTCTCTTTTTCTAAATCTCTATTCTCATCCCAAGTTTTTGCCCTACGAATCCCACTGCATTCCTCTGCATTTCCTACACGCTTTCTGCTACCCCCACTGCCCTACAGATCCGTCCATTTTCACTTCCTAGGCCATGGTGCAGGCTTAGGAACCACTTTTTTTTTCTTTTTTTGTCTTTTCCAGACAGGGTCTCCCTGTAGCCCCAGCTGTCCTGGAACTCGCTCTATAGACCAGGCTGGCCTTGAACTCACAAAGATCCGCCTGCCTCTGCTTCCCAAGTGCTAGGATTAAAGGCGTGCACGAGCACGCCCGGCAGGAACGACCAATTCTTTCCTATGCCCAACAAATAGCCTTCCAGCTAGTCTGCCTGCCTCCCCTGCAAACTTCTAGTCTCCACACAAAATCTATTTTTAAAACATGCCGGGTGTGGTGGCGCACGCCTTTAATCCTAGCACTTGGGAGGCAGAGGCAGGGGGATCTTTGTGAGTTCAAGTCCAGCCTTGGTCTACAGAGCGAGTTCCAGGACAGCTGGGGCCTACAGAGAGACCCTGTCTTGAAAAGACCAAAAACAAAACAAAACAACAACAAAAAAAAAAAACCATGTACAGTACATACCATTCACTTTCAATCATTTGTTGATTACTTTTTTACAAGTTTTAAACCAGTTCTTCTTTACATTAAAGAAACCAAAACTGGGGCTTGCAAGATGGCTCAGCAGGTAAGGATGCTTGCCTGCTGAGCCTGATGACCTGAGTTTGATCGTCAGGACTACCACGCCCTGCTGTAAAATCTTTTTTAAAAAAGACAAAAAACAAATGGAGCATTGTGGCACATACACATCATCAGGCACTGAGCAAACAAAAGTGGGAGGATCATGACTTTAAGGCCAGCTTGAGGCTCTGAGGATGAGAGCAAGAGAGAGAGAGAGAGAGAGAGAGAGAGAGAGAGAGAGAGAGAGAGAGAGAGAGAGACCAAGAAAGAGCAAGTGAGAGAGGACTGTAAGTCTGTGTTGCTAGATACACAAACGTGATTTGCATAACAACAAAGAGCGGAAAGACGATAAGCTTTTCATGCTATCGAGTGCACATTGATAACCTAGATTATTATAAATATGTTCATTGGGATCCTCTGGGCAATCCCTAAGAGAATAAACTTTAAATTAAAAGATTTAATTTTGGAACTGGCCAAGGTGGCGCACGCCTTTAATCACAGCACTTGGGAGGCAGAGGCAGGCAGGTCTCTGTGAGTTCAAGGCCAACCTGGTTTATATAGAGAGCTCCAGGCCAGCTGGGACTAAAGACCTTGTCTCAAAAAAGACCAAAAAAAAAAAAGATTTAATTTGGCAAAATGGCTCAGGGAATAAGAGCGTCAGCTGCTCTTGCAAAAGTCTCAGCATCCACGCGGTGGCTAACAATTGTCCATTTCCAGTTCCGGGGGAGCCAATGCCCTCTTCTGGCCTCCAAAGGTATTGCATGCACACTGCACACTGCACACTCACATACAGGGAGGCAAACTCCTCATACACATAAAATAAAATAAAAAATATTAAAAAATGAAAAGTTTCCCTAATGAACTGACAGCAGTGGTGGCTACCTCCACAGGATGGGGCACATCCACATTCCATCATGGATGAGGAAGGCTCATGAGGCCACACCCCTCCTTGAGGAACCTCTGGCAATTGATGGCGAGTAGGGGAGGGGAGTCATTCCTCAGTGCTGCAGCCGCTGGTGAGCTGCCCTTGCTCCAGTAAATAACCCCCACCCATGCTCATGCAAGCAACTGTCAGTAAACACAGTGGGCCACAAATAAAACCATCATGAAAATAGGCTGACTAGGAGGAAGGAGTTACGGGAGGGTAGTGGGATAATAGAGGACGATGGGAGGTTCTGATCAAATTATATATTTGTGTATGACATTGTAAAGGGCCAGGTGTGGTGGCTCACGCCTTTAATTCTAGTACTCAGGAGGCAGAAGCAGGCAGATCTCTGTAAGTTTGAGGCCAGCCTGGTCAACATAGTGAGTTCTAGGCCAGCTGGGGCTGCAGAGAGACCCTGTCTCAAAAAGATAGAAAGAAAGAAAGAAAGAAAGAAAGAAAGAAAGAAAGAAAGAAAGAAAGGAAGGAAGGAAGGAAGGAAGGAAGGAAGGAAGGAAGGAAGGAAGAAAGAAAGAAAGAAAGAAAGAAAGAGAGAGAAAGAGGGAAGGAGGGAAGGAGGGAGGAAGGAAAGAAAGAAAGAAAGAAAGAAAGAAAGAAAGAAAGAAAGAAAGAAAGAAAGCAAAAGAAAGAAAGGAAGGAAGGAAGGAAGGAAGGAAGGAAGGAAGGAAGGAAGGAAGGAAGAGGAGGGCTGGAGAGATGGCTCAGAAGTTATAGGCACTGGCTGCTCTTGCAGAGGATCCACCTGTCCTTCATTCTAATTCCAGGGGATCCAATGCCCTCTTCTGACNAGTGGAGGGAGTTTGGTCCATTCTGTTAAATGTGCATTTTTAGTTCACAGTGAGTATATTGGAGGATGTCAAGAATTCTGGCCGTAGTCAAGACAATTCTGTTCAAACTTCTGAAATACCAGCTGTTGACAGCGATAGAGATTATGCTTCAGTTACTCAGCAAACCACAGTACCTTTCCAAGCAAATGGAGATCAAGTTCCAGCAGGGATAGAAGATGAAATGGACCCTTCAGATACTTCAAATGTGAGTGCTGCTAACTTGGTAAGAACAACTTATCAGAATTCTGGGTACATATATTTAAAAGGTACAAGTCCAGATAATACACATTTGTATTATTTATGATTTCATAGTTTAACAGTTTTGTAAAGCACTTATATATAAGATTCTTACTGCTAATAAAAAAATTTATAGGCAGGCGGATCTTTGTGAGTTCAAGGCCAGCCTGGTCTACAGAGTGAGTTCCAGGCCAGCTGGGGCTACAGGGAGACCCTGTCTCAAAAAGACCAAAAAAAAAAAATGTTTCTTTTTCTTTGTTTCAGTGCTAGGGATGGACAAGGGCCTCAAGTATAAGGGCTCTGTCACTGAGCAACCTGACTCTCCCACCCCCTAGCCTGAATATAAAAGGTCAGCCCCTAAACTGAGGAAAACAAAATTAAATATGAATAATTGATGAGACAATTCTTTAGAAAAGTGTCTGAATGAGCTGTTCTGTGCAGAGAGAATAGCTCAGCCTAAACCCATCTCCTTCTTCAGAGAGCTCAGTTAATCTCCTCCCATGACTGGAGCGAGATGTACTGTCCGAACACCAACCTTAACCAGTTCTGTGAGGTCTGAAAAGTGGCCAGGAAGGCTGTCACTTGGCTGGTGACCTTAAAGAGAAGGAGCATTGTGTGCCCCTGATAGCGAAGGAGGTTTGTCCTGTGTAAAACTCTACGACTTCCCTCAGCATCCAATACAAAGATGCTGGACCAGCTCTCTGGTTGGGACCCAGCAGGATGCATAAGCAGTTGTGTCCTCAGAACACAAAGATGAGGTTCCTGAGGACACAGAAGATTCTAGATTACTGTGCAATGGAAAAGGAAGAGCCACAAGAAATCTGACAATGACAGCACCAGAAAAGAAGACTTGAACATCGAGAGAAAATGGCAAGGCACCAAACAAAGATGACTTAGACTGAGTGGCCACTGACCTACTGATGGGTTTACTCAGGGATGTGTCCATCATAGCACTCCAGAGGAAGAACTGTACCCTGAAGCTGGAGAGTCAGAGTGTGTATGGGTGTCAAACTTCAAAGTCGAAGAGGACAGGGCTTTGCACAGTGGACTTCTCAAAGCACAGCCAACAATGTTCAACCCTCCCAACTTCTCCTTTAAAGATAACCCTTCCCAAGCTGGGGGGGGTGTCGCACATCTTCAATCCTAGCCCTGTCTCGAAAAGACAAAAAAAAAAAAAAATAACCTTTCTCAGGTGTGTCTCTGGCCTCTCCCCGGGGTCTGTGGGGGGGGTGGGGACTGAGGTTCCTCTGCGCAGGACTTCCCCCTGAGTTGCAGCTGCTGTACAGTTACCCGCCTTACTGTGACAGCCAGGCAAGGGTACCGGTACAGACACATCTCAACAGAGTCTGACTCCACCAGTCTTAAAGTCTTTGGCACACACGCCAAAGAGGATGGCTAGCTCTTAAGTGAAGCCTCTTCTTGTAGGCACTGTGAAATAGTGTTCCTATGACTTTAAAACTATATTTGGTAAATTAAGCTGTAACCTTGAGCATGTCTGCCTGGATGGCCTTGTCTCATGAAAAAGTTTATGCAAGAAGGCTTGCTGAGGAGTTATCTCCAAAATTCCAGTAGTTTCTCAGGAGACAGTGTTCTCTCAGGAAGGCATATTATGGCAGTAATTCTATCTTGCCCATGTTCACTGAACTACTACATTCTGGCCACTTCATTATTATTCAGTGTTCTATAAATATTCATCTATGACTCTAATGAGATGAGTATAAAAGCAGAGCTCTTTGTGTCTTTAGTGCTTGTGCGTGGATGAAAAATAATACAGACATAAAACCGCATGGGCCCCTTGGTTCTTTTTTTTTCTGAGTCGGGGAATCTTCTCAGGTCCCGAGGCTGCTTGTCGCTACACTCTTCTTCCTCCAGGCACAGGCTGTCTCCCTTTTCCTGGATCTCGTAGCTCTGTCTGCTGCAGAACAATGGTGATATTCTTTTTTTTTTTAATTAATTTTATTTATTTCTGTATGTGTATGAATGTACTGTCTGCATGCAAGTCTGTGCACCCGTGTCATGCAACACCGCGGAGTTCAGAAGAGGGTCTCGGATTCCCCTGGAACTGGAGTTCTTCTGGAATTGGAGTTACAGATGGTTCTCAGCCACCATGCGGGTGCTGGGGATCAAACCCGGGTCCTCTGTAAGAGCGGTCGGTGCTCTTAACCGCTAGGCCATCTCTCCAGCCCAATGGTGGTATTCTAAACGCAAAAAAAAAAAGGAGCTTGTCGGGGAAAGGATTATTGCATCTTACACTTGCATGTCATAGTCACTGAAGGGAGTCAGGGTGAGAGCTCAAGGCCAAAACCTGGAGGCAGGAATTGAACCAGAGGCCATGGAGGAATGCTGCTCACTGGCTCTTCCCGGCCTGCTCAGCTACTTACACCGCCCAAGCTCACCTACAGCAGGATGGCCCTCCCATATCAATTATCAGTTAAGAAAATGCCTCACAGAGACACGCCCACAGGCCAACTGATCTGGGAAATTCTTCATTTGAAGTTCCCTCTTCCGAGGTAACTCTAGTTTATGTCTAGATGACAAAAATTACCCAGCCCAGAAGCACGGTGACTCTATGTTAGTAATGCAAGAAAAGATTGAAGGAAGGTGAGGCAGGAAACATAGAGCAGTAGGGCTTTAAAGCATGCATAGGAGCTGGCTGGCACTGGCTGCTGAAAACTAGCTCTTTAAGAGCCCAGCCAAGAATGCACCTTGGTTACTGGTTAATCTACTCGCCTTGGCTGCAGAAGCCTCTCTCCACCATGACGTCACTGTCTATCAGATTACTGGGGCTGTGTGCATTTGCCAGCTGCTTGATGAGGAAGAGGACGTCTCCAGAAACCTGCTCTGGCAGCCCAGGAGGCAAACAGCATGGACTTCACAGAGACCGGGAAGCCTCTGATTAAATTCACCCACTGTAGGAAGTCCATCTACGGCTTCAGTGTGCCCCGATGCTGCCCCCTCTGCCAGGGCAACGTGGGCTCGGCCAGGCTGGAGGACGCACCAGTCAGCATCTCAGATCCATTCTGCAATGGGCATCAAGAAAAATGTTCCTTCCTCCTCAAGCCCACTCGAGGGACGTTTCTGAGGTACCGTGGGCTTGTGTCACAGGCTATGTCATGCTGAACTGTGCGTGTATTTCTTCCTATGTCAGGCACTAAACTTTCTCTGAACCATATGTGCTCTGCAGTGCCGGGCATTGTGGGTAGACTTGTCCTTCATCTGTAGGTCTGCTTGTTCATCAGAATGGATGGTTTCAGCCTGTAGCATGTAGGCTTGCCTGCCATGTGTGAGGCCCTGGGTTCCATCCTCAGCGAAGCCAGGAGTAAGGGAGACCATGCACACGTGTGTGATAAGTGTAAAGGCATGTGCACGGTATATGAAGAGAGAACCTGCTCAGATGATTTTAGGGAAGAGATATGTGCTGAGAGGGTAGCTGGGAAATGACAGAGCAGGTGTTATTGAAGAAACACTGTCACGGGGGCTGGAGAGATGGCCTAGCGGGTAAGAGCACCGACGCTCTTGCAGAGGACCCGGGTTCGATCCCCAGCACCCACATGGCGGCTGAGAACCGTCTGTAACTCCAATTCCAGGAGAACTCCAGCTCCAGGGGAATCCGAGACCCTCTTCTGACCTCCGCGGCATTGCACGACACGGGTGCACAGACCTGCATGCAGACAGTACATTCATACACATGCAAAGAAAAATAATNGACCAACTAAAGGCTAATTTCAAGTTTCTATCAATACTTCATTCTATTAACCTTTTAGTAATTTGAAATGACTTTTGCTGTCTTTTGGGGGCCCACCCTCCTTCCATTGTCCTCAAAGCTCTTCATTCCCCAAATATCCATGGCACAGTCAAGAATTTCTGCTGCTCTGAGCGGTTCAGTTGACCCTGCCTTCCCTCATGCTTCTTGGCAGAGAGTAGCTTCTGCTAGGCACTGTCAGCGCTCTGGTGAGAACAAAGCGCCCTGCTGTACTTGGTTTTAGTGCTGTGATCCTTGCTGGCCATGCTAGCGCCTCTGTAGGCTGACACTACCAGAACAATGCTCCTTCTCTTGGGAGCTCTGGAGCTCTTCTTCTGCACCATCAAAAGCCTTCTGGGTATCAGGGTCTGTAGCAAGTTAGGAAGTCATTTCTTTTTTTTTTTTTGGTCTTTTCGAGACAGGGTCTCCATGTAGCCCCAGCTGTCCTGGAACTCGCTCTGTAGACCAGGCTGGCCTTGAACTCAAAGATCTGCCTGCCTCTGCCTCCCAAGTGCTAGGATTAAAGGCGTGCGCCACCACGCCCGGCGCTTATTTCATTTTTTGAAACAGGGTCTTGCTATGTAGCATAGACTGGCCTGGAACTTACTGTGTTGACCAGTCTAGTCTTAAATGTACTCCTCCTGCCTCAGGCTTCTGGATGCTAGGACAGACATGAGCCGATGTATGTGGCACCCCCATGCATATTTCAAAATATATACACTTAGCCGGGCGTGGTGGCGCACGCCTTTAATCCTAGCACTTGGGGGGCAGAGGCAGGCGGATCTTTGTGAGTTCAAGGCCAGCCTGGTCTACAGAGTGAGTTCCAGGACAGCTGGGACTACAGGGAGACCCTGTTTTGAAAAAAAACAAAAAAACAAAACAAAACAAAAAAAAATATATACACTTAATATGATTAAAATTTAGTAATTTTTCTGGAGTGAAAAAGTTAATTTTAATGTCAATATGGAAAAATCTAAAAAGAATAATTGGGAAAATCCACATATAAACAATGAACTCTACTTTTAGCTTTATATGAGTATCTGTAAATGAAATAAAAGTGGAAAAAATGTATTTCATTACTCGAATATTCATCTTTTCTGTTGCTTTTTTAAAATTGAAAAAAAATTTTTTTTTATCTTTTCGAGACAGGGTCTCCCTGTAGCCCCAGCTGTCCTGGAATTCACTCTGTAGACCAGGCTGGCCTTGAACTCACAAAGATCCGCCTGCCTCTGCCTCCCAAGTGCTAGGATTAAAGAGGTGCGCCACCACGCCCGGCCTTCTGTTGCTTCTTATTCCTTTGTGTGTGGGGCGATCCGTTCCCATCTCCCACCACCTCTCCTTTTCTTGAAGAGCATCCTTTAACCTACTGTTGTTCAAGTAGCCTACACTGACCCTGGGCTTGCTCTCTAGCTCAGGCTGAGTGCTGGGACTACAGCAATAGAACATTGCCTCCTTACCTTCCTAATGACGGAATCGATCCTGATTGGTAACCTCAGGAATCCAGGACGTGAGCTGATAATCCCGCCTCCGCTCTCTATCGTCACTCTCCAGCCCTTCTCTCTCTGACAAGAGGGGACCCTCAGTGGGCTTCTCTTTCCTAACACGGCCAGAAGGGGAACAGGTCATAGGCCTTTGTATCTCCCCATCCTTCTCCGTGCTCAGGTCAGGACCCTTGGCCCAGCAGACTCTAAGGACGAGTTCTAAACTGTTTCATTCCCTTTCAATCAAATTTCCAAAGTCAGTTCTGCAGTCCACAAACTCAGCTTGAGACAAGTGCACTTTGTTGAAAAGGAAGAGCCCGCAGAGCCGAAAAGGACTTATCCGAGCCTAGTCTACGGAGGTTGGGATTGCTCAGGGATACCCTTATGGCTGTGCAGGTTGTAGCCTGCCCAAGATGGCCGGTCAGGTTGGTGCGGTCCTGAGGCTCTGCCCTACTCTACTCACCAAGCCGGCACACCTCGAAGAGCTGCAGGAAGAGGCCCTTTTCATAATTTGTGTCAAGGTGCCACAGGGGAAGGGAGAGGCAGAAAACCTGCCCCTGACACGTTTTTGTGTTTCCCCTCATAGTCATCAATCTATTAAGATTTTGTTGAGCTTCAATCTCCAGCATCAGCACATTAAAAAAGACAAGCTTGTCAAATGGAAACTAAACTGCCCTTTCTGGAAGGAGGCCCGTGAGAGCAGAGCCTGGTGCAGCAGGCCCAGCGTCAGCACCCAGGACATGGCCATCACATGACTGAGGACTTATGGGAGGGAGAGAGAGGGAACGGTGGTAAGGACGGAGCTAGGAAACAAGAGCAGAGAGGCCCCTGGGAGCCGAAAGCAGGCGCCACGGCCACATTCACCCTCACTGTAACCTTGCAACCCACAGTCTCCAGAAGCTCAGAAAGCTGAGTCCCCAGGGTGACTCTGACAAGCTGCAGCCATCTGTATTCTTGGCTGTGGTCAGGGATTGCTCTGCAGAGGGTCCAAATAATCAGAGCTGTGATCTGACACTGGGGCCGTGTCATCTTAAGATCTACCAAGTTGGGGTGGCATTCAAATATAGTCATAGCACATTATAGACACACGTGAAAATGTCAGAGCAAAGCCTGTTATTTTCTACAGTTAATATATACTAACAAAAAAATAATGTTAAAAGTTACCTGCCTGGGGGCTGGAGAGATGGCCTAGCGGTTAAGAGCGCCGACCGCTCTTACAGAGGACCCGGGTTCGATCCCCAGCACCCACATGGCGGCCGAAAACCGTCTTAAACTCCAATTCCAGGAGAACTCCAGTTCCAGGGGAATCTGATACCCTCTTCTGACCTCCGCGGCATTGCACGACACGGGTGCACAAACCTGCATGCAGACAGTACATTCATACACATACAGAAATAAATAAAATTAAAAAAAAAATTAAAAAAAAAAAAAGTTACCTGCCTGGCGTGGTGGCACTCACCTTTAATCCTAGCACTCGGGAGGCAGAGGCAGATGCATCTCTATGAGTTCAAGGCCAGTCTGTTCCAGGACAGCTGGGGCTACAGGGAGACCCTGTTTCAAAAAGACCAAACAAAAAAAAAAGTTACCTTTTGAGCCAAGCATGTTGGCACAAGCCTTTAATCCTAGCACTTGGGAGGCAGAGGCAGGTGAATCTTTGTGAGTTCAAGGCCAGCCTGGTCTACAGAGTGAGTTCCAGGACAGCTGGGGCTACAGGGAGACCCTGTTTCAAAAAGACCAAACAAAAAAAAAAGTTACCTTTTGAGCCAAGCATGTTGGCATAGGTCTTTAATGCCAGCACTTAGGAGGCAGAAACAGGCAGATCTCTTGAGTTTGAGGCCAGCTTGGTCTACACAGTAAGTTCCAGGCCAGCCAGGGTTACACAGTGAGATCTTGTCTCAAAAAAATTTAAAAAAAAGGGGCTAGAGAAATGGCTCAGCAGTTAAGAGCGCCAACTGCTCTTGTAGAGGACGTAGGTTCGATTCCCAGCACCCACATGGCGGCTAAGAACCGTCTTTTAGCCGGGCCTGGTGGCGTTAGAGAGAAGAAAAAAAAAAAACTACCCTTTGACTGAAGTGTGATGATATACTCTTAATAGAAGCAGCACTCAGGAGGCTGAGGCAGAAGGGTCAGAGTTCTAAGGCCTACCTGGGCCCTACTCTTAACTAAACAAAAACAGACTAAAAAATAAAAACAATTTTAAGAGTCCAGGAGTGTTAGCATCCATAAGGACTTGGCTTTGAGCCATAGAACCAACCAAGCAACCAACTAGCAGAAAAAGTCTCAAACCAGAGTAGCTGTAAGAAGCAGGCTATCCAGGAGAGTGGGTGGTGGTTTGGAAAGCTGAGGGTCCCTGAGATGCCTCCAGAATCATGTCACCCACATTAGCTGGCAGGATGGCAGGGAGGCTCCCACAGAGGGGAGCAAGAATCCTAAGCTGCAAAAAAAAAAAAAAAATCCTAGGCTGCTTTCCACTATAAGACTTCCGGAAGATCTTTAAGAACCCACAGCACGCTTAATTCAGACACTAGAAAGAATGGTCTTTTGAGTCCCAAGAAAATCCAGGTTCAGGGTGTGGGACCTCAGTTTTACTCCTCACTCAGCCAGCCTGGAGCTGATGGCAAGGCCTGTCACAGGCCACCAGGTGAGGCCCACAAGCTGTTTGTTTAAATACCCATGCTTCAAGGCTGGAGAGATGGCTCAGCAGGTAAGGAGGGCATGGGCTGCTCTTGCAGAGGACCCAGGTTGGATTCTCAGCACCCACATGGTAGCTAACAACCATCTATGACTCCAGTTCCAGGGGATCCAGTGCTTTCTTCTGACCTCCTGGGGCATTGCAGGACATGGGTGCACTTACACATATGCAGGCAACATACTCATACACATAAAATAAAAACAATAAAAATATTTTAAAAATCTGGGTGTGGTGGCACATGCTTTTAATTTAATCCTAGCACTTGGGAGGCAGAGGAAGAGGCAGGCAAATCTTTGTGAGTTCAAGGCCAGCCTGGTCTACAGAATGAGTTCCAGGACAGGTGAAGCTATAGGGAGACCCTGTGTCAAAAAGACCAAAAATAAATAAATAAATAAATAAATAAATAAATACCCATGCTTCAGGCCTGGCATGTGGCAGGAAGAACACTTGCTAACTGGCAAGGTAGCGAGCCCACATCCCAGCTGCTCTGGGGCAGGAGGACCATGAATTCTAGGACAGCCTTGGCTACCCAGGAAGACTTCTTATCCAACTAATGTATAATAAAAATAATACCCATTTCTTTCAGGGATTACGATGGACAGTCTGACCTTCACGTTGGAATAACTAACACAAATGGTGAGGGCATTTCCTTTGTTTTTCTAGCTTAGGAGAACCCCACAATACTGTTAAGGGGAGATGAGGAGCTGATGAGATCACGGCAGCAGGTTACCATATCCTTCTTCATCACTTCTCTTACTGTCCAAATAGGACACCTGGGTGACCCAGCTCTCCTCAGTGTACATATTTGGAAGACTAAAAATTTTAATCATGCCCGGGACTGGAGGCAGGGCCCGGTGCATGGTAGGGACACCTGCCATCACTGAGCCATGCCCCGGACCCCCTGAAAGTCCTAAAGTTCTTCAATTTTTTAATTTCTATTTTATGTGTATGAGTATTTTGCTTGCATATATCTAAGTGCACCTGTGTGTGCAATGCCCACAGAGGCCAGAAAAGTGCATTGGCTCTCCGGTACTGGAGTTACAGTTGTTAGCCGACATGAGGTGCTGGGAACCAAACCAGGGTACTCTGTAAGAGCAGCCACCACTTTTAACTGCTAAGCCATCTCTCCAGCCCCCCCCCCCCCGAAAGGTCTTTAATGTTTTCTTAGAAAGAGCCTCACAAGCTTGCACATGTCTGTGCTGGATTTTAGGAGAAGCAAGCAGCCAGAGAGGTTGAGTTGCATAAGACCTCATTTCTTGTTTTTAGACCAGAATTTGGACCCCACTTCTGATTCCCACTCTTATACCCAACCCACCACCACTGGGTCCCTTCTTTCCAAACCTTCAGGAATGAAACAGGGCGTGGTCTCCAATCTTTTGCCTAAAATATATACATTTGGAGAGATGGCCTAGTGGTTAAGAGCACCGACCAATCTTACAGAGGACCAGGGTTAGATTCCCAGCACCCACATGGCAGCTAACAATTTGTAACTCCAGTTCCAGGGCCTCCAATGCCCTCTTCTGACCTCCATGAGTATTGCATGCCACAGGTGCATTTACATACATTCAGGCAATACACTTGTACATATAAAATAAAAATAATACATCTAAAAAGTGTGACCCAAATTTATAGTATTTTCTGCCACTTGAGGTAGTGGTTGCTGTTTTCTGAGGTCCCAGAGTTTGTTTTGGGTTTGCAGGGGTTGTATATAATTATAACGCGCATGGAGTCCAGCGTGAGGAGACCGGGTGGGAGCAGAGTCTCAGCATCCCACTAGTGCAGCCCAACATGTTTGGACTGATGGACCAGTGGGACAAGTACCTAGAAGACTTCTCCACCACGCTGGCCTGGCAGCCTCACAGGTAGGTGGCTGAAAAGAGGACACATCCCTGCTGCTCGTTCATCATACAAGTGGCATTCTTGCCTGTGTTTCGAGCAAAGCCCAGGCTTGAGAATGTTGAGCCTAGGAGGACAGTTAAATCCGGTGTCAACATAGACTGTCCCATGCAAGCTCACGTGTTTGGACACTTGGTGGTCCTGGGTGGTAGAGGTGTTTTGGGAGGTTATGGAACCTTTAGGACGTGGGGTCTTCATGAAGGAAGCTGGGATCTTGGTACCAGCCTTGAGGTTTAAATCCTTGCCACTTCCTGTCCCGTCTTCACTTCCTGCTCTCTGGAGATGCTAGCGAGGAGCCCCCTGCTTCTACCACCACAGCCGTGAGCTGCTCCCACCCCATGCCTTCCCACAGGATGGACTGCTCCCCCAGACGGGGGATGGGGGCAAAGAAATCCCTCTTCCCTTAAGTTCTTATAAGGTATTTGGTCACAGACATCAGAAAAGTATCTAATGCAGGGGTGTGCCGTTTTAAGTTTCCTGCAGGAATTGCGGCAGCAAACACTGGCGGTGATAACTGGTTTTGGGGGTTCTGGGGAGTGATCCAGACGCCAAGATACACATAGTAACTGTGCTGGATAGCTTTAGTGTCAACTTGACACACCTGGGTTGAGGGAGCCTCAACTGGGGAATTGACTCCATTGGATTGGCCTGTGGCCACATCTGTGGAGTATTGTCTTGATGGTCGAGCAGTGTGGAAGGGCCCAGCCCACAATGAGTGGTGCCACCTGGGCAGGTAGTTATGTATGGTATAAGAAGGCAGGCTTGCATGCGTGTGCCATGGATCTGAGTAGCAAGCCAGTTGACCAACATTTGCTCCATGGCTTGTGCTTCAATCTTCTTCCGGGCCTTCAGGTTCCAGCCCCGGGCTCCTGCTCTGGGCTCCCTAGTGGTGAACTGTGGACCCGGGAGCTGTCGGAGCTGAATAAACCCTTTCCTGCCCGAGTTGGTGTTGGTCAGAGTTTTTTGTCAGCAAAATGGAACACAAACTGAAAAAGGACAAGTCGCTTAGAGCTGAGTGTCTTAGCTGTTGTGCCTAGTTTATTTTGCTGATGGACCGAGAGTATATTTGCTTTTGGTTGTTATTTTTCTTTTCTTTTCGTTTTTTTTTTTTTTTTTGTCCTGGAACTCACTATAGTAGTGAGTTTCTGTAGACCACCTGTAGACCAGGCTGGTCTGAACTCACAAAGATCCGCTGCCCGGCCCTCCACAAGTGCCTAGGATAAAGGTAGGCCGCCACCCAAAGCACGCAAACCCCACACCCCCCACACACCCACAACCCCGACCCCCCTCACCCCCCCCCCAAAAAAAAAAAAAAAAACCCCCCCCCAAAACCCCAACCCCCCCAACACCCCACCAACCCACCACACAACCCCACACCCCCCAACCCCCACCCCCCACCATCCCATACCTACAACACCCACACCCCCCCGCCACCCACACACCCCCCCACAACACAAAACCAACACCCAAACGACCCCCCCTATCCCAACTACCCACCCCACCAGACCCCCGCACAAGCCCCCAACATCCCCCCCCACCCCACCCCCCCTCACCACCACACCCCACCCAAACCCCACACCACCACCCCCCCCCCCCAAACACACCAACCCCCAGCTCGCACAAACCACAACGCCCACCAACCCCACCCCCCCCAACGCCACCCCCGGCCTGAAGTTTTTGCTAATTGAATTTGGAGACACGGTCATCACTATGCAGCCCAGCTGGAGCCGCAAGCTTTCCACCGTCTTCCTGCACCAAATTCCGGAGACTGTGAGCAACAGAGCACAGCAGGGAGCGCAATCACACACCCACGGGTCCCCTGGGAGCTCACTATGTAGACCAGGCTGGCCATAGAACTACACACAAGTGTATTAGTCAAACATTTTTTGTTTGCTGTGATAAAACACAAAGATGAGCAAGGGAACTTTAAAAGGAAAGTTTTTTATTTGAGCTTATGATTACGGTTTTTCCAGGGAATCAGAGTCCATGGTGGCAGGAAGCATGGTGGCCGGGGCGGGAGCACAGCAGTCCCAGGTCGATCCCTCAAGAGACATGGGGAGCAGAGAGAGAGGAGAGACTTGGAGTGCTGCAAGAAAGGCTTGTTGAACTCACTAAGCCACCCCCAATGATGTACTTCCTCCAGCACAGCACGCCGTCTAAGACCTCCAAGAACATTGCCACAAACTGGAGAAAAAAATGTCTGAATACTTTGCAGCCTATGGGAATCATTCTTCTCATTCAAATTCAAACCAACACATCCAGCTCCTTGGCCCCCGATAGGCCTCCTGACCATATCTAAATGAAATGCAAATGCACTTAGTCCACCTTAAAAGTCCCCACAGTATTTACCAGTTTCACTGCCTTTAAAAGTCTAGAATCCAAAGTCTCTACTGAGACTCAGCCAATCTCCTAATTGTAAGTTCCTGTAAAATCAAAGACAAATTACAAACTCCCACCGTACAGTGGAACTGAATACACTTCCCATTCCAAAAGGGAGGAATAGAGGCATAGTGAGAAAATACTGGAACAAACAAGACCAAAAACCATCAGGGAAAACACAAGTTCCTAAGCTCCGTGTGCAACTTCTGGGACTTGACTGCCAAAGGGCTTAGATGTCTCAGCTCTTCCAGCTTTGGCTTGCAACACACATCTCTTTCTTAGGCTGGTACCACTGCCTTTATGCAGCTCTCCTTGGCAAATTCATCACAGCTCTTGCATCTCAAATGTCTTCCTGGTGTCTCTGCGAGCAAAACCAGGCTTCCACATGCACAGCTACAACAGAAAGGCCTATCAGGCCTTCTTTATTCAGGGATAACCCTGCTGCAATCCTCCTGGCCTCTGTGGCCCTCTGAAACCGTGGAGAAGAACTGAAATGACCCCTTCACTCTTGAACTGTCAGGCCTCTAAGCCAGAGCACCACATGAATGAACTGCCAAGTTTGGTATGGCTGCAAGTTCAGGAGGGACTCTCTCCTACTTAACACATTTTGCAAATTTTCTCTGCCTGGACTTGTTAGAGTAGAAAACGCTTTCAGTAATTTCCTTTCAAAAACTGGAGGCTTAGGTGGGTGTGGCCTTGCCCTGAAGATACTGATTCTGTTGTTTACATGTAAAATTTGAGCCTCTCCGGATCACTTTTAATCTCCTTATCAATGGGAGCCTCTCCTTTACATGCCTTTGGCCCCACCTTTAATCATCCTAATGTTTTTGTGTCAAGCCAAACTGTACAGTCTGCATTTCTTTTTTGCCCCATCTGCTCTTCTTTCACTGTAGATCTGCACAAGATTCAACCATCAATAGCCACACCACCTTTTCTACACTAGGCTATCTTGAAACATCCTCTGCAAAGGACATTTAGTCCTTCTTTTTTTTCACCTTACAATCAAGCAACATTTGGGCTGTGGGCAAAGCATTTGGGCTGTGGGCAAAAAAAACTGCTGCCAGACTCTTGCTGCCTAAGTCTTTATTTTTCTCTGGAATTACATTTTTTTGCAGCAATGCGTTCTTCCAGGCTTCTAACTAGAATGGCCAGTTAAGCTCTACTTACAGTAGTCAACAAATTTCTAGCTCAAAGTGTTCCAAAGTCCTCCGCCCCATTTCTCCAAACATCCGGCGCAGAGTCAGGTTCTTCACAGCAACAGCCCACCCTCTGGTACCAAATACTTATTAATAATCACTTTTCTGATTGCTGTGATAAACCATGATGTGCAAGGGAACTTATAAACGGGAGAGTTTTAATTTGAGCTTATGATTATGGTTCCAGGGAAATCAGAGTCCACTGTGGCAGGAGGCATGGTGGCCAGGGGCTGGAGAGCCAACCGAGGGTCATCATTCAGAAGAGAGTCGCATGATCGCAGAACAGAAGAGGGAGAGGCTGGAGACCACAAGGCTTGGTAAAACTCACTAAGCATGGCCCCCATAATGTTGCTTCCTCCATCATGGCCACACCTTCTTAAGACCTCCAAGAACAGTAGTGCCACCATCTGGAGACAAATGGCTGAATAACGGAAGCCTATTGGGACATTCTCATTCAAAACAACACACACAAGAGAATCCATCGCTCAACCTCCTGAAAGGTGCTGGATTAAAGGTTGGACCCACCATACCTGGCCGTGTAAAAAGCGTTTTTTTTTTAAATGTACATAAAGATTTTATAATGAAATTCCCTAAAATTTTAAAACATTGACTAAAATGTAAAGATATTAGATGGCAATTTTTTCTTTTATCAATTGAAATTATTTCTCTGTTTTTATCCTCCGTTAGCTGTATTAATAATGTAGGGTTACATTTTTTTCTGAGCTTACCTTGAAACAAGAGTGTATACATGGATGCATAGACTTAAATAGGGAATTCCCATTAAAATGTTTATATAGATTATTTTTATTTCTGTGTATGAGCATATTACTTGTCTGTATTTATGTGCATCAGGTTGTGCAGTGCTCTTGGAAGTTAGATGGATCTTTAGGAACTGGAGTTATGAGGTTGTTAGTTGCCACTGATGGCCATGGAATTTGAACCTAAGTCTTTTTTTTGTTTTTTTTTTTTTTTTTTTTTTTTTTTTTTTTTTTTTTTTTTTTTGTGTTTGTTTTTTTTTTTTTGGTTGTTTTTTTTTTTTTCTTGATTTGTTTTTTTTTTGTGTTGTTTTTTTTTTTTTTTTTTTTTTTTTTGTTTTTTTTTTTTTTTTTTTTCTGAAGAGGAGCACCGTTGGCTTTAACTATTTATCCTCTCACCAGCCCCAATGTTTTGTTTTTTGAGACAGGTCTCATTATATAAGCCCGGCCTGGAACTGTGTACATCCATGCTGCCCTCAAAGTTACAGATCGGCCTGCTTCTGCCTACTGAGTGCTGGGAGTAAGGTGGGTGAGCTAACCAATACCACCGTTGTATTTCGTCGCTCTTCTTTAAGTATTTTTATGTTTAATTTGATTTTTAATTGTTTGGTATTTTTGGAGACAGGGTACTTCCTGTAGGTCCCAGCTGGCCTAGAGCTCATTCTGTAAGACCACGGGCCATTGAACGCACAGAAGATCTGCCGCCTCTGCCACCCGAGTGCGAGGATTAAAGGCGTGCACCACCAACGCCCAGCCTAAGATTTAATTTTAAATGTGTTTTCTTGCTTGCTAGTTGGCTCATGGTAATTTTCACCACTATGGTGGCCATCCTGCAAAAACTGAAGTATGTGTTGGATTACTGGAATTGGTGTTACAGGTGGTTGTTGAGACCCCATGTGGTGTGCTAGGGAACAAAACTGGGATCTCTGCGAGTACCAGTGCTCTAAACTGCGTGGAACTGGTCTACCGCCAAGCCTGTTTTTTTTTTTTTTTAATTATTTTTTTGAAAAAATGGATTTTTATTATTTGAGTGTATGAGTTTTTGTGCCCTGCATAGGGAGAGTACACCACAGATGACACACAAGGGCTCATGAAGGCCGGAAGAAGGTATAGGAATCCTCTGGAAACGGGATTTATATGGGTGGTTGTTAGTAGCCCGATGTCGGGGCTAGGAACTGAACCCAGGTCCCCGCAGGAGAAATCTGTGCTCTTAACCCACTGAGCCATCGCTCAGGCCCTTAGCAGTTTTTTTTTTTTAATTTAAAATATATATTTTTTTAAGAATTTTTTTTTTTTTTTTTTTTTTTAATCTCTTTTTTTAAAATTTATTTTTGTATGCTATGAATGTACTGTCTGCAATAGCTTTGGCACACCCTGTAGTGCCATGCGGCAAGGTCAGAAGAGGGTCTCGGATTCCCCTGAACTGGAGTTGCTCCTGGAATGGAGTTACAGAGGTTCTCAGCCACCATATTGGAGCTGGGGAAGTTGAACCGGGTCCTCTGCAAGAGACAGATCGGTGCTCTTAACCACAAGGCATGATCTCTCCAGCCCAACCCTAAACATTTTTAAAGCTAGCTTTCTCGGGGCCCACAGGATGGCCTCACTCATTTTCTGCCCAGCACTTTGGAGGCTGAGGCAGGAGTATCTTGAGTGCAAGGCCAGCCTGGACAGGGAAGGCCCAAAAAAGCAATCGCGTCGTTAAATCATGTCCTCTATTCTCTTCTCTCCAAAGGTATGAGGAAGATGACCACAACTGCTACAGCTACGCTCTCACCTTCATCAACTGTATCCTCGCCACCGAAGGGAAAGAGCGGCTGGACAAGAGTGAGTTCACAGAGAAGTTTGTGATCCCGAGGACAAGGCTGGCTTCCAAGTACATCACACTCTATCGGGCCATCCAGGAGAGGGGCTACCACGTGACTGACCATCCCAACCTAGACACAAGCCCTTCTTAAGAAAGCAGTTTGTGTGGCAGAGGGTGTTCTGCGGTATCTCTCGGCCGCCCCCCCAAATGGGGTGCAGGGGGAGGGATCGAACCCACCCGTCTCCTGTGAGCGGTCGGTGCGCGCTTAATAACCCAGCCATCCTCATGCCAACTCCAGTTCCAGGGGATCCGATACCCGCTTCTGACATCCGCGCAAATTGCACGACACGGGGGCTCAGACCTGCATGCAGACAGGACAATTGGTACACAATCAGAAATACATAGAAAAAAAAGAAAAAAAAAAAAAAAATTGTGGGGGCTGGAGAGAGGGCTCAGTGGTTGAGAGCGCTGACTGTTCTTGCAGTGGACCCTGGTTTTGTTCCTAGCATCCATATGGCAGATAAAAATTGTCTTTATCTCTAGTTCCAGGGAAATTTGTCCACTTTTTCTGACCTACATGGGCATTACAACATGGTGCACTTACATACATGAAAGCAATAAGCTCACACACATAAAAGAATAAAACATTTTTTAAAAAGATTTTTTTTTTTTTTTTTTTTTTTTTTTTTTTTTTTTTTATTTGTTTATGTGTATGGAATGTACTGTCCCTGCAGCAGGTTGGGTGCACCCGTGTTTGTGCAATGCCACAGAGGTCAGAAAAGGAGGCAGTGGATTCCCCTGGAACTAGAGTTAAAGATGTTCTTAGCTGCATGTGTGTTCTGGGAATTGTTGAACCCAGTCCTCTGCAAGAGCAGTATGGCAGCTTTTTAATAATAAAATGCTGAGGCCATCAGCTTCAGCCCCAAGAATAAAACAATTTTTAAAAGGCATCTTGTGCAGCCTGCTGTGAGGCCGGAGGGGACGGGACACTTGAGGTCACCACCTTTCCTTGGTACAGCAGATTTCTAAATGTATTTAACTGGTTAATATAAAAGCTGTATTATGTGGGCTGGAGAGATGGCCTAGCGGTTAAAGAGCCCGACTAGCTCTTGCAGAGGAGCCCGGGTTCAATCCACCCCATCACCCCACATGGCGGCCAAGAACGTGTCTGTAACGTTCAATTCCAGGAGAACGTCCAGTTTCCATGTGATCCGGTAACCCTCTTCTGACCTCCGCGCATTGCATGACACGGGTGGGCGTCAGACTTGCTGCAACAAGGCACATTCATACACAGAAATAAGTAAAAAAATAATGAAAAAAAATTTTTTTTTTTTTTTTTTTTTTTTTGGTGGTGCACACCTTTAAATTCCAGAACTCGGAGGTGCTGTGTGCATTCAGATCTCTGTAGTTCAGGCAAGAATGGTCTACAATCATGAGCTTCCAAGGACAGCTGGGGCTACAGGGAGACCTGTCTCAAAAAGACGACACACACACACACACACAACACACACACACCACATCACAACACAACACACACGGCACATTTCACAGCAAAGCTTATTGAATGTTTATAAAATAAAATTTGAGCAGCCCGGCGGTGCGGCCATGGCGGGGCCACGGCGACCGTGCAAGCTCGCAGAGCGCTTGCGTTGCTGGCGCTGGCCTTGTGCGCGCCCGAGGTGGGCGGCCGGCCGCTGGAGTGGCGCTCGGCGGTGGTGGGCATCCAGTACGTGGACCCGCAGTCCAACCAGACGGTGTGGAGCGAGTCGGAGAGCGGCTGCTTCGGCGATAGCTCGCCCAAGGAGGACATGCAGGGCCGGGTGGGCGTCCCGCCCACGCGCGACGCGGAATGCTGCGCGCCCGACACGCGCTTCTTCACGCCGGGAGGCCGAGACGCCGAGCCTTGGATCGCGCTGGTGGCGCGGGGCGGCTGCACCTTCAAGGACAAGGTGCTGGCGGCGGCGCTGAAGAACACCTCGGCCGTAGTGGTGTACAACCAGGAGCACTAGGGCAATGCCACCGAGCCCATGGGCCACGCGGGAACAGGAAACATAGTCGTCATTATGGTTAGCTACTCAAAAGGACGAGAAATTTTGGATTTGGTGCAGAAAGGAATTCGAGTACAAATGACCATAGGGATTGGCACCCGTTATATGCAGGATTCCATCAGTGGTCAGTCTGTGGTGTTTGTGGCCATTGCCTTCATCACAATGATGATTATCTCATTAGCCTGGCTAATATTTTATTATATACAGCGTTTTCTATATACTGGCTCACAGTTTGGAAGTCAGAATCATAGAAAGGAAACTAAGAAAGTTATTGGCCAGCTCCCGCTGCACACTGTAAAGCATGGAGAGAAGGGAATTGATGTTGATGCTGAGAACTGTGCAGTGTGTATTGAAAATTTCAAAGTAAAGGATGTTATCAGAATCCTGCCATGCAAGCATATTTTTCATAGAATATGCATTGACCAATGGCTTTTGGATCACTGAACATGTCCAATGTGTAAACTTGATGTCATCAAAGCCCTGGGATATTGGGGGGATCCTGAGGATGCCCAGGAGTTGCCCACACCAGAAGCTGCCCCAGGAAGTGTTTCTGCTGGGAATCTGAGTATCACTTCCCAGGATGAGGACAGAAGTGGTGAAAGCAACCTGGCATCATCATCATCAACCAGTGGATGGCCCTCACTAGCCGACACAAGTTTAAGGAAAATGCAAGGGAAGATACGGCATTGGGCTATGGAAGCTGGGAGAGTACGCCTCAGCATTTGGAGGACATGTTCTTGCTATCATCACCAACAACCTTGGCTGAAACTGAAAGGATAACTGTTACTTTTGTTTTAATGTTAGGAACATAGTGTGTATACTTGAAACCTTTGTACATTATTTTTACATGTTTCAGATTTATTCAACGGGCCAGAATAATTATGCTTGAAAAAAACATTAAGTTAGCCGTCATCTGTCTAGAGAAGACACTCTAATGTGGAGGATGGTCTGATTTTTAAATACTAGACTAGCTTCTGTGGTACTGTAAAAACAAGATTCTGGCCGGGCGTGGTGGGTTCGCATGCCTTGTAGTCCTGGCACTTTGGGAGTCCAGATGCAGGCGATCTTATTTGAGTTCAAGCCAGCTGGGTCTACAGAGGAGTTCCGTAACAGCTGGACTACAGGGAGACCCTGTTCAAAGACCAAAAAAAAAAAAAAAAAAACAAAGAATTCTGTTTTTCTCACGCTTCTTCGACAGAACACCTAAGTTAAAGTCACAAGTTGCATAATGTGAACGTGTATTGGTGCCAAATGGCCCTCTGCCTGAAGGCAGAAACCCTTAGAACTTTGTCCCCTTAAATGATGAAATCTTGCTGTGAGGTGGATAGTATATAGTAATACCTTATCCTAGAGCTCGGGAGCCGGAAACAAGAGGATCTTGATTTAAGTGTATCTGCAGGCTCATAAACAAAAGACCCTACCCTCAAGAGTATAAGGGCATTGGAGACAAAACTCAGTTACGCACTGTATTTATACTGTAATACAGAGAGCCTTTTCATTGTTTTGCGATTATAGAATCACTTAAAGGATTTTAGATTTGGTATTGGTTTGACTTTTAGTTAACCTATTTCGTTTGCACTTGGATGGGAAGGAAGAATAATTTGTTCTTGTTTTCCTACAAATGAAGGGGCCAAGATCCTGTGTTGCACATTAAAAGTGTTAAAATAGACTCATAAGGGAAATCAAGTAGGCATACTGTGATGATTTTAAATGATTAGTATATTATGGTGGTTCTAATGAGTACAATTAAAAGATGACTTTTTTTATATTTTGTTGTGTTTGGAGATGAAATGTTTCCTAATGAGATTTCAAGCCAACTCAGCACTGTGACTTGTCTGGCTGTAGACTTTTTTTAAACCCATTTGCTGTTCATAGGTAAAGCTTTGGAGATTATTGTCTGAGTTTTTCTTTTTAAGGTTATTATTTGTAAGATGGTGTGTGTGAGTGTATGTCTGCATGGAGGTTTGTGCACCCGTGTCATGCATGGCCGGCAGTCAGAAAAGGGCATCGGGTCCCCTGGAACTGAGTTAAAGACGGTTTTCTTAGCCCCCATGNCATTGCTTTTCAACTTAGCATCAGGCAAGCATTTGGGCTGTGGGCAAACTGCTGCCAGACTCTTTATCAAAATATCCCAGTTGCTGCCTAAGTCTTTATTTTCCTCTGGAACTACATTTTTTGCAGCAATGCTTTCTTCCAGGCTTCTACTAGAATGGCTCGTTAAGCTCTGCTTACAGTAGTCAACAGCTTTTCTAGCTCAAAGTTCCAAAGTCTTCCACATTTCTCCAAACATCCACATGGTCAGGTTCTTCACAGCCAACAGCCCACCCTCTGGTACCAAATAACTGTATTAATCACTTTTCTGTTGCTGTGATAAACCATGATGTGCAAGGGAACTTATAAAAGGAAGAGTTTATTTGAGCTTATGATTGATGGTTCCAGGGAATCAGAGTCCACTGTGGCAGGAAGCATGGTGGCCGGGGCTGGAGAAGCAAGCCGAGGGTCACATCTCTCAATGAGCGCAGGAAGCAGAGAGGGAGAGGCTGGAGACCACAAGGCTTGTCAAACTCACTAAGCCTGCCCCCAATAATGTACTTCCTCCATCATGGCCACACCTTCTAAGACCTCCAAGAACAGTGCCACCAACTGGAGACAAAATGTCTGAATACTTAAAGCCTATGGGGGACATTCTCATTCAAACAACCACACACAGAGATCCATCTGCCTCAACCTCCTGAGTGCTGGGATTAAAGGTGTACACCACCATACCTGGCCTGTGTAATGAGGTTTTTTTTTTTAAATGTACATGAAAGATTTATATTATATTCCCTAAAATTTTAAAACATTGACTAAAATGTAAAGATATTAAGGTGGCAATTTTTTCTTTTAGCAATTTTGAAATTAATTTATCTGTTTTTCCTCCTTTAAGATGTATTAAATAATGGTGGATTTACATTTTTTTCCTGAGGCTTTCCTTGAAACAAGTGTAGACAGTGGGATAGCATAGAACTTAAATATGGAATTCCATTAAAATGTTTTATAGATTATTTTTATTTCATGTGTATGAGTATATTGCTTGTCTGTATGTAAGTGCATCCATGTTGTGCAGTGCTCTTGGAAGTTAGATGGATCTTTAGGAACTGGAGTTATGGAAGGTTGTTAGTTGCCACGTGGATGCTGGGAATTGAACCTAAGTCTTCTGAAAGAGCAGCCAGTGCTTTTAACTATTTATCCATCTCACCAGCCCCCCATTTTTTTTTTTGAGACAGGGTCTCATTATGTAGCCCTGGCTGGCCTGGAACTGTGTACACCATGCTGGCCTCAAAGTTACAGATATCTGCCTGCTTCTGTCTCTTGAGTGCTGGGATTAAAGGTGTGAGCTACCATGACCAGCCTGTTTCTTTCTTCTTCTTTTTTTAAGATTTATTTTATTTTATTTTAATTTTTTGGTATTTTTGAGACAGGGTCTTCCTTTAGTCCCAGCTGGCCTAGAGCTCATTCTGTAGACCAGGCTGGCCTTGAACGCACAGAGATCTGCCTGCCTCTGTCACCCGAGTGCTAGGATTAAAGGCGTGCACCACCACGCCCAGCTAAGATTTATTTTAATGTGTTTCTCTGCGTGTGTGCTTGCATGTATGTTCACCACTTGTGTGCCATCCTGCAGAAACTGGAAGAGGGTGTTGGATCTGGAATTGGTGTTACAGGTGGTTGTGAGCCACCATGTGGGTGCTGGGAACAAAACTTGGGATCTCTGCAAGAGTAGCCAGTGCTCTTAACTGCTGAGCTGTCTCTCCAGCCTGTTTTTTTTTTTTTATTATTTTTTGAAAAATGTATTTTTATTTTATGTGTATGAGTGTTTGCCTGCATGTATGGAAGTACACCACATGCACACAATGCTCATGAAGGCCAGAAGAAGGTATAGGATCCTCTGGAACGGGAGTTATGGGTGGTTGTTAGTAGCCCGATGTCGGGGCTAGGAACTGAACCCAGGTCCCCGCAGGAGAAATCTGTGCTCTTAACCCACTGAGCCATCGCTCCAGCCCTTAAGCAGTTTTTTTTTTATTTAAAATATATATTTTTTAAGGATTTGAGGTCTTTTGGGGGGAGGTTATCTCTTTTTTTAAATTTATTTTTGTATGCGTATGAATGTACTGTCTGCAGTAGCTTTGCACACCCATGTCGTGCCATGCGGCAGAGGTCAGAAGAGGGTCTCGGATTCCCCTGGAACTGGAGTTCTCCTGGAATTGGAGTTACAGATGGTTCTCAGCCACCATGTGGGTGCTGGGGATTGAACCCGGGTCCTCTGCAAGAGCAGTCGGTGCTCTTAACCACTAGGCTATCTCTCCAGCCCCCCTAAACAGTTTTTAAAGCTAGCTTTCTCGGGGCCCACAGGATGGCCTCACTCATTTTCCCAGCACTTTGGGGGCTGAGGCAGGAGAAGAGCTTGAGTTCAAGGCCAGCCTGGACAGTGAGGGCAGCAATCTCTTAAGCCTGGTCCTCTATTCTCTTCTCTCCAAAGGTATGAGGAAGATGACCACAACTGCTACAGCTACGCTCTCACCTTCATCAACTGTATCCTCGCCACCGAAGGGAAAGAGCGGCTGGACAAGAGTGAGTTCACAGAGAAGTTTGTGATCCCGAGGACAAGGCTGGCTTCCAAGTACATCACACTCTATCGGGCCATCCAGGAGAGGGGCTACCACGTGACTGACCATCCCAACCTAGACACAAGCCCTTCTTAAGAAAGCAGTTTGTGTTTCAGATGGTTCTCGGCCGCCATGTGGGTGCTGGGGATCGAACCCGGGTCCTCTGTAAGAGCGGTCGGCGCTCTTAACCGCTAGGCCATCTCTCCAACTCCAGTTCCAGGGGAATCCGAGACCCTCTTCTGACCTCCGCGGCATTGCACGACACGGGTGCACAGACCTGCATGCAGACAGTACATTGATACACATACAGAAATACATAAAAAAAAAAAAGAAAGAAAGCAGTTTGTGGGGGCTGGAGAGATGGCTCAGTGGTTAAGAGCACTGGCTGTTCTTATGGAGGACTCAGGTTTGGTTCCCAGCACCCCATGGTAGCTGACAACTACCCATAACTCCAGTTCCAGGGGAATCAATGCTCTATTCTGATCTCCTAGGGGATTGCACAACATGGGTGCACTTACATACATGAAAGCAATAACTCACACACATAAAAGAATAAAACATTTTTTAAAAGAGCTTCATTTTGACTTTTAAAAAAATTTTGTTTATTATTTTTATGTGTATGAATGTACTGTCTGCATGCAGGTTTGTGCACCCGTGTTGTGCAATGCCACAGAGGTCAGAAAGGGGCATTGGATTCCCCTGGAACTAGAGTTAAAGATGGTTCTTAGCTGCCATGTGGGTGCTGGGAATTGAACCCAGGTCCTCTGCAAGAGCAGTTGGCGCTTTTAACTGCTGAGCCATCTCTTCAGCCCCAAGAATAAAACAATTTTTAAAAGGCATCTTGTGCAGCCTGCTGTGAGGCCGGAGGGGACGGGACACTTGAGGTCACCACCTTTCCTTGGTACAGCAGATTTCTAAATGTATTTAACTGGTTAATATAAAAGCTGTATTATGGGGGCTGGAGAGATGGCCTAGCGGTTAAGAGCGCCGACTGCTCTTGCAGAGGACCCGGGTTCAATCCCCAGCACCCACATGGCGGCCAAGAACTGTCTGTAACTTCAATTCCAGGAGAACTCCAGTTCCAGGGGAATCCGGGACCCTCTTCTGACCTCCGCGGCATTGCATGACACGGGTGCACAGACTTGCATGCAGACAGCACATTCATACACATAAATAAATTAAAAAAATAATTAAAAAAAAAAGCTGTATTATGTTGGGCGTGGTGGTGCACACCTTTAATTCCAGAACTCGGGAGGCAGAGGCAGGCAGATCTCTGTGAGTTCAAGGCCAGAATGGTCTACATAATGAGCTCCAGGACAGCTGGGGCTACAGGGAGACTCTGTCTCAAAAAGACACACACACACACACACACACACACACACACACACACACACACACACTCACACACAAAGCTTTATTATAAATGTTTATAAAATAAAATTTGAGCAGCCCGGCGGTGCGGCCATGGCGGGGCCACGGCGACCGTGCAAGCTCGCAGAGCGCTTGCGTTGCTGGCGCTGGCCTTGTGCGCGCCCGAGGTGGGCGGCCGGCCGCTGGAGTGGCGCTCGGCGGTGGTGGGCATCCAGTACGTGGACCCGCAGTCCAACCAGACGGTGTGGAGCGAGTCGGAGAGCGGCTGCTTCGGCGATAGCTCGCCCAAGGAGGACATGCAGGGCCGGGTGGGCGTCCCGCCCACGCGCGACGCGGAATGCTGCGCGCCCGACACGCGCTTCTTCACGCCGGGAGGCCGAGACGCCGAGCCTTGGATCGCGCTGGTGGCGCGGGGCGGCTGCACCTTCAAGGACAAGGTGCTGGCGGCGGCGCTGAAGAACACCTCGGCCGTAGTGGTGTACAACCAGGAGCACTAGGGCAATGCCACCGAGCCCATGGGCCACGCGGGAACAGGAAACATAGTCGTCATTATGATTAGCTACTCAAAAGGACGAGAAATTTTGGATTTGGTGCAGAAAGGAATTCGAGTACAAATGACCATAGGGATTGGCACCCGTTATATGCAGGATTCCATCAGTGGTCAGTCTGTGGTGTTTGTGGCCATTGCCTTCATCACAATGATGATTATCTCATTAGCCTGGCTAATATTTTATTATATACAGCGTTTTCTATATACTGGCTCACAGTTTGGAAGTCAGAATCATAGAAAGGAAACTAAGAAAGTTATTGGCCAGCTTCCACTGCACACTGTAAAGCATGGAGAGAAGGGAATTGATGTTGATGCTGAGAACTGTGCAGTGTGTATTGAAAATTTCAAAGTAAAGGATGTTATCAGAATCCTGCCATGCAAGCATATTTTTCATAGAATATGCATTGACCAATGGCTTTTGGATCACTGAACATGTCCAATGTGTAAACTTGATGTCATCAAAGCCCTGGGATATTGGGGGGATCCTGAGGATGCCCAGGAGTTGCCCACACCAGAAGCTGCCCCAGGAAGTGTTTCTGCTGGGAATCTGAGTATCACTTCCCAGGATGAGGACAGAAGTGGTGAAAGCAACCTGGCATCATCATCATCAACCAGTGATGGGCCTCACTGCTCTACCAGGTTTAAGGAAGATGCAGGGGAAGATACGGCATTGCTAGGAGCTGGGAGGAGTGACCCTCAGCATGGAGGACCTGTCTGCTAGCATCACCAACAGCCTTGGCTTAAACTAAAGGATACTTTATTTTTTTATGTTAGGACATAGTTTGTATACTTGAAACCAGTGTACATTATTTTACTTTTCAGATTTGATATCAAAGGGCCGAGATATTTTATTCTTGAAAAAGACTTTAATTAGCCTTCATCTGTCTAGAGAAGACACTCTAATGTGGAGGATGGTCTGATTTTTAAATACTAGACTAGCTTCTGTGGTACTGTAAAAACAAGATTCTGGCCGGGCGTGGTGGTGCATGCCTTTAATCCTAGCACTTGGGAGGCAGAGGCAGGCAGATCTTTGTGAGTTCAAGGCCAGCCTGGTCTACAGAGTGAGTTCCAGGACAGCTGGAGCTACAGGGAGACCCTGTCTCAAAAGGACAAAAAAAAAAAAAAAAAAAAACAAAGATTCTGTTTCTCACGCTTCTTAGACAAAACACACTAAGTTAAAGTCAAGTTGCATAATGTGACGTGTAAATTGAGTGCATGGACTCTGCCTGAAGCAGAAACCCTTTAGAACTTTGCACTTAAAATAAATCTTGCTGTGGGTGGTAGTATATATAATACCTGTCATCCTAGAGCTCAGGAGCCTGAGCCAAGAGGATCTTGAGTTTAGAGTGATCTTAGGCTACATAACAAAAGACCCTACCTCAAAGAGAGGGGCAGGGGAGACAGAACTCAGTTACTTGCACTGTATTATACTGTATTATACATAGACACTTTTCATTGTTTGGCATTATAAGAAACTCACTAGATGATTTTAGAATTTGTATTTTTACTTTTATTACCTAATTTCTTTTGACACTTGGATGGGAAGGAAATTTGTTCATGTTTTCCTACAAATGAAGAGGCCAAGATCCTGTGTTGCACATTAAAAGTGTTAAAATAGACTCATAAGGGAAATCAAGTAGGCATACTGTGATGTTTTTAAATGATTAGTATATTATGGTGGTTCTAATAATTACAATTAAAAAGATGACTTTTTTATTTTTGTTGTTGGAATGAAATGTTTCCTAATGAGATTTCAAGCCAACTCAGCACTGTGACTTGTCTGGCTGTAGACTTTTTTTAAACCCATTTGCTGTTCATAGGTAAAGCTTTGGAGATTATTGTCTGAGTTTTTCTTTTTAAGTTTATTATTTTTTATGTGTATGAGTGTACTGTCTGCATGTAGGTTTGTGCACCCGTGTCATGCAATGCCGCGGAGGTCAGAAGAGGGCATCGGGTTCCCCTGGAACTGGAGTTAAAGACGGTTCTTAGCCGCCATGTGGGTGCTGGGGATCAAACCTGGGTCCTCTGCAAGAGTAGATGGCTTTCTTAACCGCTGAGCCATCTCTCCAGCCCCATCTGAGTTGTATTAAGTAACCAAACACACAAGTTCTCACTTCCTCTATGTGGAAAAGTGGAAGTCAAGGACTGAGGCAGGTTTTTTGGGATTGTTGGGGTTTTTTTGTTGATTTTAGGACTGCAGAATTGTAGTATTTAGGCCTTTGTGCCTAACCTTGTTCTATGTATCTTTATTTTGTAGAAAAAAGTGAATATTTATTGAAGAAAATAAAAATTTTAAAGCTGAATTTCCTGAGGATGATAGCATATACCTTTAATCCTAACATTCAGGAGGCAGAAACATAGAAATACCTTGTCTCAAAACAAACATCCAAACTTCTCTGTATAGCCATATGTGAAATGTAATGTTTTAATAAGGTTTATTTTATGGAGCTCTTTTTCTAAACACTAATACAGCAAAATACCTGATGTACAACCCGATTAATACAACGAGCTGTGGAAGCAGAGTTTGTTTCACTTTAAGTCTCAAAGTTAGTTTTCACAATTCCCACTAAACTCTCTATGGTCAATGCAAATAGCAAAATATATTTTTATCTGTATCACATAGGTTACTTGCTGTTTGTCTTTTAAGATCATACTAAGGAATAGTGAGCACTTTTTTTTTTTTGGTCTTTTTGAGACAGGGTCTCTGCAGCCCCAGTTGTCCTGGAACTCCCTATGTAGACCAGGCTGGCCTTGAACTCAGAGATCCACTTGCCTCTGCCTCCCAAGTGCCAGGACTAAAGGGGTGCATCACCACACTCGGCTATGAAAATGCTTTAATCATTCTTTCCAGTAGCTAACAAAGCTATTTTACAAAAAAAAAAAAAAAAAAGATGTTTTTAATCATTATAGAAGTGTGATTTGTGTTTTGGGGGTTTTGTTGTTCTGTTTTGTTTTTTGTTGAGGCAGAGTCTTCACCATGTAACCCAGTCTGAATTTGAATTCACTGTCCTGCCTCAACTCCCTAGTGCTGAGGTTATAGGCATACACCACCACTCCAGGCTATGAATAGTGTTTTGAAGATTTCAGGCAACATCTATGACACAGAAGCTTGTTTGCTGTGGTTCCCTGCCAGCCTACCTTCTTCATTCTGCAGTGTCCAGTGGTATTCTGGGTCTCCCAGCAGAAACGCACAAGAGTGTTGTGACCACATGGTATCACTGTGCCCAAAGAGGACAGAAGAGGATATTGGACTCCCCGTAACGGAAGTTATTAAGCTGCCATTCAATCTGGGTATTCTGCAAGAATAGCTGGATGCTCTTAACTACTGAGCTATCTCTAGCCCTTCCATCTTCCTCTTGAAGTAAATTCCCTTTCTACTATTACTGATTGTTGTATTTCTTTTTATTTAAAGCAGGTTATTTGAAGATTTAGGTTGGAAATAAAAATAAAAAATTCCATGAAGTTGTTTAATAGCCCAAGTTAAATTCATTTAATATTTTAAAAAGTTGATTGTAATTATTCAATCTCAAAACTAGAGTTCTGCTTGCATCTCTCTTTGGGTGATTGAATAGACTTGTTACCCATGCTGGCCTTAACTTCCTGGATGTAAGCAGTCCTGCCTCAGTTTCTCCAAGTAGCTGGGGCTACAGGTCTGCACTACTTTATGCTGCTTGCCTTTTAAATGTCCTTGGTCAAGAGCTATTGAGTAGTGTTACAAATCTTTATTTAGTTTTTATGTAAGTACAGAATTCTTTAAACTGTTTTTTATTTATTTATTTATTTTTTTTTTTATTTATTTCTGTATGTGTATGAATGTACTGTCTGCATGCAAGTTTGTGCACCCGTGTCATGCAGTGCCGCGGAGGTCAGAAGAGGGTGTCAGATTCCCCTGGAACTGGAGTTCTCCTGGAATTGGAGTTTCAGACGGTTCTCGGCCGCCATGTGGGTGCTGGGGATCGAACCCGGGTCCTCTGTAAGAGCAGTCGGTGCTCTTAACCGCTAGGCCATCTCTCCAGCCCCAGAATTCTTTGTAAGCAATCTTTGCTTTTTCAAGTAAACACCAATATTGTGATTTTGAAAAAAAATAAAATAAAATAAAATAAAAAAATTTATAAAATATAAAATTAACAAAAATTCAAAGAGTGTAGCTCACTGTGAGGATACTCATGCAAATCCCCTAGCTTCAATCCTCTGTGCCACCCCCTAAAGGTAACAAGGCCAGCTTATACCTTATTTACTTATTTGGTCTTTTTGAGACAGGGTCTGTACCTTATTTTTAATATTTTTAGTTAGGGGCACTATCTGTGTGAGTGTACAGCACGGGTGCACAGGTGCCACAGAGAACAGAAGGGGGCAGAAGGTCCTTTGGAGTTACAGGTGGTTATGAGCCACCATCGGGGTGCTGGGAATTGAACTCGGTCCTCTGCAAGACAAGAGGGTTCTTAAGCACCTAGCCATCTCTCTAGCCCCCGTACCAGTATTAACTCTCTAGCCCCCGTACCAGTATTAAAGCTTGTGTATTTGGAGTCATTCTGAACTTCAAGGCACACTACAGGAGACATGGTGAGTCACAGTACGAACGCTGGAAACATCAGCAAAGCTAACGGGCAGCGAGCAAAGTGCCACTGAGGAGGCTCTGACTGCGTAGCTGCAGGGCTAAGGCAGGCTAAGTGCTTGAACCACCAACCTTTAGATCACCAGGCCGAGTGCTCGTGTGTGGGAGCAGGACCGCAGTCTGGACAGAAGTCTTACCATCTAGGGGTCTTGATTGGGTTGGATTTCTCCACCAATGAAAGAACTAAGAGACAGAAAAATCTCACATGGCAGAAAGCAAGAGTTTACAGATTTTATTAAAAGCGAAGAAAAACCACACAGAGACAAGCTTTTCACAAGTAGAGAGAGCATTCAGAAACTGAAAAATTCCATCACCCCCAGGAAGGCTAGGTCCTTTTAAGTGTTTTTGCAGGTAAGGGGCAGGTGCCCCGTCTGTAATTTCAGACTGGTTAGCTTAGAGAGAGGGCCCATAATTCAAAGCTCCAAGCTGAGTGGCCTTGGTTTTATCTAAACTGGTCTGGACGGTTAGCTGGAAAAGAGGCCCTGCTGGCTGGGCTGGGCTGGGCAGCCTTTGTCTCAGACCAAGAAGTTGGAATTGTGCCATTTTTATTACTAATCAGTGGCCCAGTCTGCTTGTCAGAGATTTAGTCCCTCAGTCCTCAGCGGTAACCCTAAAATTACTTAAGAGATAGGATGGAATTGGGGATCAGTGTAAGCCATCTCCACCATGATAATCTAGATATGTTTCTGAAACGGCTCTAAGAAGGAACCCATGTCTGGACTGGAGTTTTACTTTCTGTCTCATGCTCAGCCTGTGGCAGGGGAGTTTCAGTTTAGGAGATAAGAAAGTAGAGCTCCCTCTGGCATTTCTGGTTGGAGAACCAAGGACATGTTTGGAACTGTAGTTCTGCCTTGAATGCCTAACCAGTTCCTATCTCCTGTCCTCATCAATACCCCCTCTGAAGAGGTTACCCTGCCAGTATGGGATTGGGGTGATGGCCAATCTAGTTTCTTCCAGCTGAATGGGGGGTATCAGGTGTGCCAGTCAGGTATTCCTTCAGTTGGCTGATTTAGGGGACCCCAAAAGTACAGCACTGTTAGCTGTAGGAACTGGAAGGAAGTCCTTGACTAGTGTTTGGAGAAGCAAAGGCAATCTATTATCGTAAGTCCTAGGCAGGGAACCAGAAGCCAGAACAGGATATTTCTTTTTTTTTTTTTTTTTGGTCTTTTTGAGACAGGGTCTCCCTGTAGCCTTAGCTGGCCAGGAACTTGCTATGTAGCCTTGAACTCACAGAGGTCCGCTTGCCTCTGCCTCCTGAGTGCTGGGATTGAAAGTGTGCACCACCATGCCTGCAATGGAGCAAAAGAATGAAATTTCTTTTTTTTTTTCCTTTTTTTAAAAATTTTATTTATTTCTGTATGTGTATGAATGTACTGTCTGCATGCAAGTTTGTGCACCCGTGTCGTGCAATGCCGAAGAGGGTGTCGGATTCCCCTGGAACTGGAGTTCTCCTGGAATTGGAGTTTCAGATGGTTCTCAGCTGCCATGTGGGTGCTGGGGATCGAACCCGGGTCCTCTGTAAGAGCAGTCGGCGCTCTTCACCACTAGGCCATCTCTCCAGCCCAGAATGGGATATTTTATAAATGTCCCAACCAGAATCTGTTAGAATTTCTTGATGGGCTCCCATGAGCACCGGTCTACTGGGCTTCTCCTTTTGTTCTTCAAGGCTGGAATCAAGTGATGAAACTCAAAGGTGTTTCCAGGCACTTCAAGTGATGAACCTCAAACGTGTTTCCAGGCACTTTGATAGATATTGGTGTGGCTAGAATCAGTGTGAGGTCCCTCCTAGATGCCTTATACAGAAGGAGAAGAAATTCAGCCATCAACTGTTAGGTTAAAACAACAGGGGACCTGTCTGCCCTGGCTGCATGTAGGCACTGCAGCGTTGGCTTGAACCCAGGTCTTAAGTCTTATATCTGGGAAGCATTTTTCTTATCAAGAAGAAAATCATTAGTGAGAAATAACTGCCTAATAACATTTCATCTTGTTAAGACTAATGTCAGAGGACTGTCCAAGAAACAGACCAGTCATTTCAGCATCTGGTTATGCTTTCCTTTGTGTGTTTATGACCATGCAGGTGGCCAAAATTAACCACTTTTCGCCTTTAGTCTAACTTTAGGCCAGACTTGAGTGCAGAAAAACACAAGACAATTTTTCTTTAAGGTCTCGATGTCTACCTTGTAGGTTTTAGTGAGTTCTGGATGATTCCACTGGTTAAAGGAAAGCTGGACCTAGGGAATTTCAGAGGGCTTTCTTATTCTGTTACAGAATAGTTCTGGGGTTGGAGAGATGGCTCAGTGGTTAAGAGCACCGATTGCTCTTGCAGAGGACCTGGGCTTGATTCCCAGCACCCACATGGCAGCTAAGAACCATCTTTAAGCCAGTTGTGGTGGTGCACGCCTTTAATCCTAGCACTCAGGAGGCAGAGACAGAGGCAGAGGCAGGTGGATCTCTGTGAGTTCAAGGCCAGCCTGGTCTACAGAGTGAGTTCCAGGACAGCTAGGGCTATAGGGAGACCCTGTCTCAAAAAAAAAAAAAAAAAAAAGTTCTAATTTGAGGATTTCATTGTACTTGCAATCCCTGTGGGGGCTATGTCTAACCATCCCCAGAGGTTATGCATGGGTTGAGACCAACATTAAGACCTTCCATTCTGGGAGTTGAGCTTGCTGGAGTTGTCTAGGCCAGCCAGTGGGGAGCCTCAGAGGAACCTTAGAGGCTTATGTCCCCACCTGTAAAGCGAAAACAAAACGGAAGAATGAGTGCTGTGATCTCTGATCCTAGAGGCTGTCTGGTATCTGGCTCAGCCTGATGTCCAGAGGTGGCTACAGCTCCCGATGGTGGCAGGATCCAACCGCTCTCTGGGGACTGGTTCCCACTGTGGGACAGGCATTGCGCAGGCCTGTGGTCCGCACCCCTCATGATTTAGATTGTAGCCCAGATAGTTCTGATGATTCCATGCCTAAAAACACACTAGTGCCCTTTTAACCTTCTCTTTGGAACTTTTTCGTCTTTCCAAAAGCAACAGAATGGCTTGGGGTCCTGCTGTTTGGAGAGATGTAAACTAAAGTGACTCTCCTCCCATGTAGGGGGGAGTGGGACCCCAGCACATCTCAACAGCCCAAGTGAGTGATTAGCTAATAGGAAAGTGCTGGCCTCTTAGGTAGACATGAGTTCTGAACGTTCCCAGTCAGCTGAGGGGACTGGGGAGGTGTATGAGGCAAAGGGAAAACAGAACAGAGAGAATTCCTCTCATCCTGGGTCTCTCTGATCCAGTGCTCATTCTTATCAGTCAGTCCATGTTACACCTTTTTTTTTATTATTATTTCCTATGTATGAGTGTACTGCCTGCATGTACGCCAGTGCACCCATGTTGTGCAATGCCTGTGGAGGTCAAAGGAAGCACTGAATCCCCTAGAACTAGTTACAGGTTGTTGGCTGCCATGTGGGTGCTGGGAATTGAACCCGAGTCCTTTGTAAGAGCAGCAGTGTTCTCAATCACGACCACCCTCCTCCATGCCACCTCCTCTTTTTTTTGTTCTTTTTGAGACAGGATCTCCCTTTAGTCCCAACTGGCCTGGAACTCACTATGTAGACCAGGCTGGCCTTGAACTCACAGAGACCCGCCTGCCTCTGCCTCCCGAGTGCTGGGATTAAATGTGTGCTTCTTAATCTAGACAGCAAGCAAGGTTGTTTTCATGGTGCCTTTTTCATGGGTGTGGTGGCCCACACCTCTAATCCCAGCACTCAGGAGTCAGGCGGATCTCTGTGAGTCTAAGGCCAGCCTGGTCTACCTAGTGAGCTCCAGGAGACCCTATCTCAAAAAACCAAAAAAAAAAAAAAAAAAAAAAAAGACAACTGTTTGGATTAGAAGGGCTCTTTTGTAATTGGATTTGAGTCCCTGTAATCTAGAGAATAAACTCAGAACACAAACAAAACCAAACATCTAAAAGTGTTTTTTGTTTTTTGTTTTTTAAACACAAGGTCTCCCTGTAGCCCCAGCTGGCCCGGAACTCATTATGAAGACCAGGCTCTGCCCTTGAACTCAGATCTGCCTGCCTCTGCCTCCCAAGCGCTGGGATTAAAGGTGTGAGCCACCATGCCTGGCCATTGTGGCCTTCTGCGTGCATCACGCTCTGCTGTGTGAGAGCTGAGGGATGTGTGGCATTCCCTCCACTTCCTGTTCCCCTGTGTCCCATGAGCCTTAGGTGTAGAGCTGCCCTGTAGCTGTGTCACTGAGGACTGGGCATCTCTCAGACACATAGTTTCTGTTTGTGACCAGTTGTGAACTCTGCTCATATGAACTTGTAACAATGGTGACAGCGTGCACAACACCCAGGCTGGCTCAATCAGACACAACCCCAGCATCGTACTGGGGAAACAGGCAGCAGGCCCCAACCTTAGCCAAGGAACTACTGGCAACTTATTACTGTGGGGCGAAGGAGAGTCGATGTTCTTTACGGGCATGACTCTAGATAGGCTGTCCAGACTCCAGTGCATGAACTTGTACCAAGGGACATCTGGGTACCAAGCCTGGCCGGATATGACTTAACATATATGACAGAATGCATGAAACCTGGTGGGTGGGGGGCACTATGGGAGGCACAGATAGGGGACGGGGTCTAAATGTGACTAAAATCTACTATATAAAATTCATAAAACTTAGCCGGGCGTGGTGGCACATGCCTTTAATCCTAGCACTTGGGAGGCAGAGGCAGGAGTATCTTTGTGAGTTCAAGGCCAGCCTGGTCTACATAGTGAGCCAGCTGGGACTAAAGGGAGAACCTGTCTTAAAAAGACCAAAAAAATTGGAGAGGAGTACAATGGGGGTCCACTGTGGTGGGAGGGGCAGCTCTTGGGTTAGTTGTGGCCTTTTGGTGTTGGGCCTTTGGTGTGTTCATCTTAGCTGGGTACAGCCACTGGACTGTCTCAGACTCTACCTTCCCATATAAATGAGATTTTTTCTTCCGGACAACGTGGCTTTACTCTCACATCCAAACGTGCCCAGTTCCTACATGGTCACTGGCTGCTTCAGTTTGAAGTGGCTTCCTTCTCGGGGACCCCCTTGATATAGCTGTGGGCCTGGGTACCAACTGCCCCCCCTGCTGAGCTGATTCTGCAGTTCCAGGACCCTCGAAGGGGTCCTCAAAGAGTCCTCCTGGGCTCTTTCCCAATTAACTTCTCATCCTATCACGCAGAGGGAGGGTCATTATTGGATGTCTACTGTTTACTAACATATTGGATGGAGGTGGTGCCTGGCCTCCTGACAGAGGAAAAGATTCCATCCACTGATGTCTCTGATGCCAGCCTGAAGGAATGTTCCAGTGCTCAAGACATGCGAGATGTAGTTCTCCTGTTCATAGCCTTGACCTACCAACAACCACCTCTGTTTCACCTGCCTCATGTCCAGGAGCCCTTTATGTCTAATGTAGAGCAGCTGATCTGGAGCCCAAATCATCCAGAGGGAGATCGTGGTCAGGTTTATCTCCCCACAGAGAAGCTCTGTCATCTGCAGGATCGAAAGGTGAACCTTCACAGAGCTGCTTGGGGCCAGTGCATTGTGGCACCCAAGATATTAAGTGTCCCTCACTGTCAAGGGATCTGCCTGGGCCTGAATAGTGAGATCTTTCACCCCAACTTTGAATCCTATAAGAGAGAAGTGCCCACCTGTCCCTACCTCTTCCAGGTCTGTGGTCCCATCAAAGTCCAGCTTTTCTCCTTGATGGTTCAGGATGATGAACACAGGATGAGCGTGCACTATGTCAACACTTCGCTGGTAGAAGAGTGTGGCTGTTCTTGAGATCCCTGGATCCTCCTCTGGATCTCTCACACACTTAAGTCTCGGGACTGGTGAGGGGGCTGGGAAGGTCCTCATGGCCTCCAGAGCTCTTTGGTGGGGGGCAAGGGGATTGTTTCTATTTTCAAAGCACAGTAAGAAAAATGGATTTGCAGGAGGCATTTCTCCCTGGACACCGCTTCTCACCAGAAACCCTCCTGCCGCTGTTCTTGGGCATCCCTGTCGCTGAGGGGCTGAACCCGTTGGGTGTCCAGGTGTCTGAGTACTCCTCGTCTTGAGCTGTCTAAGGAGGCAAGGCTTAGTAGCCATCTTGAAGGACATTTAGGGGAAAAGAAATTAGAATTAAACTCTTTTACTATCTGTGTGGGACTAAAACTGTACTGTTTAAATGGGGCTCACTTTTGGATCCTTCCAGGCTATTTTCTCATACACTTGGGTTTAGTTAAAAGCTGGTCTGGTGTCTGAATGTTTGTTCCCCCTACTCTAGCACTCCTGGCCTGTTTGGAATGAATGAAAACTGTCAAGAGAATGTGTCTCAGACTAGCCAAGAGCACAGTGCATTAAGACCCTCCCTGCGCAGGGGACAGCCTAAGAGCTGCTGGAGTGGAGGCCATCGCTTCACATTAGTGGAAGGGGGCTTTGGTCTCATAGAAGGGTTAGGTCTCATTTAAAGGACTTCATGCTTATAACTTTAATGTAATGACATGAGCCCTTTTACTGCCTTGAATAAAACTTAATACTACCAAAAAAAAAAAAAAAAAAAAAGACCAAAAAAAGGGGCTGGAGAGATAGCCTAGCGGTTAAGAGCACTGACTGCTCTTGCAGAGGACCCGGGTTCGATCCCTAGCACCCACATGGTGGCTAAGAACTCCAATTCCAGGAGAACTCCAGTTCCAGGGGAATCCAAGACCGTTTTCTGACCTCCGTGGCATAGCATGACACGGGTGCGCAAACCTACACGCAGACAGTACATTCGTACACATACAAAAATAAATAAAATTAAAAAAAAAAAACTTAAAAAAAAGACCCCCCCCAAAAATCACAAAACTCAATACATTAAAAAAGAAACTTTTGCCTATTCCCAACTGCTTGTTAATGGCCTCTTTCATGTTGATTTGAAGAGGCAAACGAGATGAGCAGAGCAAGCAAATGTTGACGCTGACGCTGACATCCCGCTGCTGAGACCATGCTTCCCAGCTGCCCGTGATTAACTAGGAGCTCGCCAACCTTGCCAGCCCAAGGTTTCAGCCAGAATTATTATCTGAAAAAAAAAAATCCTCCTGCTCTTTCAAATGTAAGCAGTGAGCTGGAAACCTAAAGGGCACACTCCTTTTTTTTGGGGTCTTTTGGAGACAGGGTCTCCCTGTAGCCCCAGTTGTCCTGGAACTTGCTCTGTAGACCAGGCTGGCCTTGAACTCACAAAGATCCGCCTGCTTCTGCCTCCCAAGTGCTAGGATTAAAGGCGTGCGCCACCACGCCCAGCAGGGCACACTCCTTATCAGAGAAAAGGGAGAAACTAAAGTGTGGCAGGAATGTCCCTGGGTCAGGACAGGGAACACTAGCACTCAACAGGCCCCTTCACCTCCTTTCATGGTTTGGCTTGACCTTGAGAAATTGGTGGTCCTTAACAAATCCTGGATGTGGATCTCTGTGAGTTCCAGGCCAGCTGGGGCTACAGGAGGGAGACCTTGTCTCAACAAAAAAAAAAAAAAAAAAAAAAAAAAAAAAAAAAGACATTAAAAGGCAGGAAAAATCCATGACACAGATGATAGCAATGGCTAACAACTTTCTTAAGAAAAGTTACGAAGAAAAAAGCTGGGCGTGGTGGCACACACCTTTATCCTGCACTTGGGAGGCAAGAGGCAGGCGGGTCTTTGTGAGTTCAAGGCCAGCCTGGTCTACAGAGCGAGTTCCAGGACAGCTGGGGCACAGGGAGACCCTGTCTTGGAAAGACAAAAAAAAAAAAAAAGTGAATAAACAAGCCGGGGTTGTGGTGGCGCACGCCTTTAATCCTAGCACTTGGGAGGCAGAGGCAGGTGGATCTCTGTGAGTTCCAGGCCAGCTGAGACTAAAGGGAGACCCTGTCTCAAAAAGGCCCCCCCCCCCTAAAAAAGTGAAGAGACAGAAAGCAAGAGAAAGAGAGAGACAGAGAGAGAGAGGGAGAGAGAGACTGAGACTCTCCACTTGTGAGAGGGACTTGGAAACTGAGAAACCCAAAGCTCCTGGAGGGCCTGACCTTCCATGTGCTCCCGCTGGCCTGGGCAGGCCCCTCCCCTAACATTGGATTGGTCAGCTTAAACAGAGAGAGGGCCCATAGGTCATAGCTCCAACTGAGATGTGTCCAGGTGTGGCCTTAGTCTTATCTAAACTGGTTTGGACTGGCCAGCCAGAAAAGGGGCCTGATAGGTCCTCCCACCCATCTCTCCCATTGCTTCCAAAGACAGCCTTCAGCAGGCCACTGCCGGAGTGTCAAGCACCAAGGCTGTCCACCAATTTCTTGAACTTGGACAGGATGAACCACAGCCATTTCTCCTACTCTTCCACTAGCTCTGCCTGGTGCTCCAAACCACTCTCACAGGACCACCACCCACGTTACACCCCTCCTGGCCACCTGTGGAATGTACGCTGTCCCGACAAAGCATGCTGAAACCTGATTTACCAATGTAACAGTACTAAATGGCAAGTCCTTTGAGAGAAAATTCACTGGGCTCCACCCCTCCCTTGAAAGGGACCATGGAGCTCCTGCAGGCTGGGTCAGTTCCCCAGAGAGCAGGCCAGTCTCTTGCTCTTTTCACATCTCCATCGTGTTAGGATTCCACCAGAGTGCCAGAACCTGTGTCTTACTGTATTAGTCAGGGTTCTCTAAAGAAACAGAAGCAACAGGATGAATATATAGCTATATACAATTTATTGATTTGCTCACATGACAGAGTTCAAGGAGTCCAACAGTAGCTGCACCACACTTAAGAGGCTGAGAAGCCAGTTCTCAGTCTGCAAGGCTGGATGTCTCAGTAGTCCCAATCTGGTGTTGAAGGCCTGATGGATTCCAGGAGATCTGCTGGTCTCAGTACACGCTGGGATCTGTAGGGTTGATTACAGCAGCAAGACAAACTCACCAGTGTGAGAGAGGCAAGCCCCAGGAAGAGAGGGACCAGAGCCCTCTGGCATGGCCTTTAATACTGCCTGTCAGAAGGTAACACCCACATTTGGGGTGGGCCATCCGGGTTGAGGCAGTCCAATCCGAAGATCCTTTTTCTCTTATTTGTTCCTTAGTCCAGTCAAGTTGACACCCAGGATTAACCATCATACTTACTGTGTGCATTTTCTAGCTACCCAAACCAAGAATCAAAATAAGCCTTTTTCTTTACACACTAGTCAGCACCAAGGATTCTGCTACAGCAACACAAAAAGGCACCCCCTTTAGCACTCAATGTCCCTTTCTGCTGCTAACCATAAAAAGGAGACGTGTCTTGTTTTGCTGTAAATCACATTCATTGTGTCTCTCCAAACATATTATTTCATTATTTTTATTTTATAAAAAGTTCCCCAGAGCAAGATATAATTTTTAGCTAATACTGTAAATATTTTGCTCCACGCACAACCCTGCCAAATGAACTCAGAGAATTAACGAGGCTTCCCACAGTACGGGGAGGCCCCAGCAGATGGGGTTTAAACATCTGGGTTATTGGTGGAATTCCTTGGATAGGTTGATTCACACAAGTATATTTTCGATTTAAAGTAATAGAACATGGAGCCCTGTGCCCCTAAGTGTGCTCTGTGAGGTAGACTGATGTGGGCACTGGGAATTGGCCCGTGCTCTATGGACACGGCACTCGATAAACCATGGAGTGCCATGTCAATGCTTACCTCAATAGGTAAACTCAGAATAGAGTCCTCCGTTGCGAGGAGAGTGCTGTGGAGACTGGGGCTCTGTGAGCCCCCCCCCCCNCAGGCGCTGGTCAGAGCCTTGAAGCTTGGATCACCCGGAGCCAGGGGTAACTGGCTGGAGGACACACAAAGGAGTTTTCAGTCTCAGCAGGTGCCTCTTCTCCCTGTGTAATTTGATCTTCCAAAACATGAGTTATTTTCTAGAACTGATGACTTCATATCCTTTCCAACTGTTAAATTAATGGGAGATTATGACGTCAGTTAGCCCTGAACTTGGTACATCTTAGGACATGCAGTAAGTACTGTGGTGAACGGAGGAATCAGACGAATGGTTAAAGCTCATCCTGGTCACTTCTCTCTCGTGAAGAAACCCATCGGCTGATAATCACCTCCTGCAATGGAGCAAAAGAATGAAATTTCTTTTTTTTCTTTTTCTTTTAAATTTTATTTCTGTATGTGTATGAATGTACTGTCTGCATGCAGGTTTGTGCACCCGTGTCGTGCAATGCCATGGAGGTCAGAAGAGGCTGTCGGATTCCCCTGGAACTGGAGTTCTCCTGGAATTGGAGTTTCGGACGAGTCTCGGCCGCCATGTGGGTGCTGGGGATTGAACCCGGGTCCTCTGCAAGAGCGGTCAGTGCTCTTAACCGCTAGGCCATCTCTCCAGCCCCTTTTTTCTTTTTCTTTTTCTCAATATTCTCCATGAGGAAGTTGACTGTTTTGAGCAGAAGTTCACTGTTTCAGTCAGTGAGACAGGGTCTCCCTATAGCCCCAGGTGGCCTGGAACTCACTCTGTAGACCAGGCTTGAACTCAGAGATCCACCTGCCTCTGCCTCCTGAGTGCTAGGATTAAAGGCGTGCACCACCATGCCCAGCTTAAAGACAGTTCCTAGCCGCCATGTGGGTACTGGGAATCAAACCTGGGTCCTCTGCAAAAGCAGCCGGTGCTCTTAACTGCTGAGCCATCTCTCCAACCCCAATAATGAAATTTCAAAATCAGCAGAGTGTTCAGCATTTGAAGTCAGGGCTACATACATAAAGAGCTGTCATTACAGGATTCCCTCCCCAGTCTTGAAGGAGGAAGATGTGGAGAGTGAGTGTGGCCACCAGTGCTACAGGGAACAGTGTCTATACTGCTGTTGTGAGGACCTGGGGCTGCATCGCCTCCCAGCACATGTCAGCAGCCAGGCTGCAGTCTACACTAGGTCCTGGTCTGTGGTGCACTGGGATTGCTGGGTCAGGTGGAGAAGTAGGTTTTGGTCAGTGGGGAAGAGGGGAACAAATGCAGAGGTGGCACTGGGGCCCTAGAGACGGACAGGAAGGTCTGACCAGGACAGGGTGGTGGGAGCCATGCAGCACACAGAGAGGCATAGTTGGGGGAGGAGCCAAAGATACTGTTGAAGCTGTGCATGCGCCAAAACACCCCTATCCACACACGGCTAATCTGACAATGAACTCAAGCCCCAGCAGAAGATCTGCCAAAGCAGGAGGCGGCTAGGCTCAAAACAGATGCACAGGAGTCAGATTGGAGGGCAGAGCGAGGGTGAGCACGGCGCCTGTACTTACCTGGCACCAGTGAGGCTCTGGGTTCTACCCCAGCACCAAGAGGGTGCAGAGAAGGTCAAGGAGGGAGAGACATGTTTAGTCTCTGGGAATGAGACCTGTGGGAGTTGGGGCCTGGCTGTGTGGGGGCCTATCTACCCATGGCTGCTGACGGGGGGCAACAGAGCAGAGCAGCCAGGACTGTGGAATGCTGGGAGTCTAGAACAGAGCAGCCAGGACTGTGGAATGCTGGGAGTCTGGAACAGAGCAGCCAAGGACTGCAGAATGCTGGGAGTCTGGAACAGATCAGCCAGGACTGCGGAATGCTGGGAGTCTAGAACAGAGCAGCCAGGACTGCGGAATGCTGGGAGTCTGGAACAGATCAGCCAGGACTGCAGAATACTGGGAGTCTGGAACAGAGCAGCCAAGGACTGCGGAATGCTGGGAGTCTGGAACAGAGCAGCCAGGACTGTGGAATGCTGGGAGTCTGGAACAGAGCAGCCAGGACTGTGGAACACTGGGAGTCTGGAACAGAGCAGCCAGGACTGCGGAACACTGGGAGTCTGGAACAGAGCAGCCAGGACTGTGGAATGCTGGGAGTCTAGAACAGAGCAGCCAGGACTGTGGAATGCTGGGAGTCTAGAACAGAGCAGCCAGGACTGCGGAATGCTGGGAGTCTAGAACAGAGCAGCCAGGACTGTGGAACGCTGGGAGTCTGGAACAGAGCAGCCAGGACTGTGGAACACTGGGAGTCTGGAACAGAGCAGCCAAGGACTGTGGAATGCTGGGAGTCTGGAACAGAGCAGCCAAGGACTGTGGAATGCTGGGAGTCTAGAACAGAGCAGCCAGGACTGCAGAATGCTGGGAGTGTGGAATAGAGCAGTCAGGACTGCGGAACGCTGGGAGTCTAGAACAGAGCAGCCAGGACTGCGGAACACTGGGAGTCTGGAACAGATCAGCCAGGACTTCGGAATGCTGGGAGTCTGGAACAGAGCAGCCAAGGACTGCGGCATGCTGGAAGTCTGGAACAGAGCAGCCAGGACTGTGGGATGCTGGGAGTCTGGAACAGAGCAGCCAAGGACTGCGGAATGCTGGGAGTCTGGAATAGAGCAGCCAGGACTGTGGAATGCTGGGAGTCTGGAACAGATCAGCCAGGACTGTGGAGTGCTGGGAGCCTGGAACAGAGCAGCCAGGACTGCGGAATGCTGGGAGTCTGGTGGGCTCAGCAGGGACAAGGCAACAGGCTTACAAGGCTGGAAGAGGCTTTCTGTCAACAAGGCCAGATCGTTCTCATTTGGCTTCTAGTGACACCACATTCCAGAGGATGAAGTTTGGCTTGCAGACTGTTGGGATGCTGTGATCTGTCTGTGCTTACACACCTGAACTTTAATCTTCTTCATACACTCTGGGCTCTCCATTTCTTCACTGGTCATGGTTGAGGGCTTAATCAAATAGCATAGCATCAGCTCCTGTTGAGAAAAGCAAAGCAATTTCCACATCCCATGAAACCACCTCACAAGTGCGGGTGTGTGAGCAGGGTATGCAGGGTGCTGGCCAGCCCTCCCTGCATGCTGGGGCACACCACAGTGCAGTCTCATAGCGCATACCCCTCCTTCCTGGAGCCCTGGCTCTTTTCCAAGAACCTGCCATTTACAGTCACTGAGAGGGCGTGAGATGTGAGGAAGCTGAGCACGCAGCACTCAACAACACTAAACACATCACAGACGCCAGCAGACGGGGACACCCAGGCTGGCCTCAGACTCACCAGGCTCCTGCTTCCCTTTCTAAAGTGTGTGCCTCGCTCAGCTGTATAAATGACTTTTTTTTGTTGTTGTTGAGACAGGGTCTCCCTGTAGTCCCAGCTGTCCTGAAATTTACTATGTAGACCAGGGTGGCCTTGAACTAACAGAGATCTGCCTGCCTCTGCCTCCTGAGTGCTAGGATTAAAGCTGTGTGCTACCATGCCTGGCCCATAAATGACTTTTTTTTTTTTTTTGGTCTTTTCGAGGCAGGGTCTCCCTGTAGCCCCAGCTGTCCTGGAACTCTGTAGACCAGACTGGCTTTGAACTCACAAAGATCCACCTGCCTCTGCCTCCCAAGTGCTAGGATTAAAGGCGTGAGCCACCACGCCCAGCTTAAATGACTATTTTTTTTTTTCAATTTTTATTTATTTTTTGTGTGTATGAATGTACTGTCTGAATGTAGGTTTGTTCACCCATGTCTTGCAATGCCACGGAGGTCAGAAGAGGGTGTGTCGGATTCCCCTGGAACTGGAGTTAAAGACAGTTCTCAGCTGCCATGTGGGTGCTGGGGATTGAACCTGGGTCCTCTGCAAGAGCAGTCAGTGTTCTTAACCGCTGAGCCATCTCTCCAGTCCCAAGACTCTAGTACATCTAAGAATAAAAATGGAAGCAATCAAGTGACGGCCAGCCAAGGCTGACGCTGTACCTTAGAGACATTGCCTGAGACTCTGCTCAGGGCGGCCAGTGACGTCCAGCTGAAAGGCCTACGGAGGGAGCCTTCGAAGTTGTCACTGACCAGCTCGATGATGACAGAATAGCTGGAAGACAGGAGGGGCATTCTGAAGAGCAAACCGTGAACCCGACTGATCCCACAGAATAGGAGAAATTTGCATCGCCTGACACTAAAAGCCAAGACCACCATTGGAATAACTACTGACCAACTCAGCAGGGAATTGCTAACCTCCAGAATGATTTCAATGCTGACTTAAAGAAAGGGCTAGAAATATTTTTCCCAAGGTGAAAGCTGTAACTTCCCGAAACTGCTTAGACACTTAGACTCACTGGCTGCTCTGAAGATTACCCATAGATTAACTCAGTGTTTAACACAGACCCATGACGTCACTCCTATAGACTTCTCTGTCTACAGAGTAAAAAGGGCAGTGTAGGAGGCACACCCCGCTCCCGCCTCCGCCTCCCCATGGTGCTGGGAATGGAACATGCTAGGCAAGTGGTCTACACTCAGCTGCTCCCCAGGCCCAGCCTGGCCGTTTCTATCAACCCCATCAGGGCCTGCAGGAACATGACTGCTAATTATCCCTGTGGTACTGACAAACTGGAAGCCAGAAATATTCTTGTGTTCTTTCCATTAGTTTATTTAAAACGTGCTCCAAACCTTGCGTGGTAAAATGGAGGGCCTTTCCGATAGAGCACTGCAAAGAGAAAGAAGATGCGTGACTACTCAAACCAGATGCTTGCCTCATTTCAGAACTGCTTTCTTCTCTAAAGGGAACCAAACACCCAGCTATCTGGAGGACACTGCCCCAAGCCTGCTTTTTTTTTTTTGGTCTTTTCGAGACAGTGTCTCCCTGTAGCCTCAGCTAGCCTGGAACTCTGTGAACCAGGCTGGCCTTGAACTCACAAAGATCCGCCTGCCTCTGCCTCCCAAGTGCTAGGATTAAAGGCGTGCGCCACCACGCCCGGCTCAAGCCTGCTTTTAAATCCAAACTCTTTCTCCCTGTAAAACAAAGTGCAGTGAGTCATATCTGCTGCCCAGACCCAGCGTGCCCCCCTTCCCCCCTTCCTAGTGTTCTTCAGGTGTTGGGGACCCAGTTCAGGGCTCACCCTGCCCCAGCCATACATGACTCCCGCCTGTCTCTCACACCTCACACTTTAGGCTGCATGTGAAGCTGTATCAAATGTGTGATGTTTATAAAATACAGAACACCCTTTGTTCTTCACTCCAAATCAACTGAATTCAGAGTGAGGGAGTGCCCAGTCTGGTTGGCACTGTGGCAGGTGCTGTTGGAGACTAACAAGAATCAAGCCTATATGAAATTTAGGGACTGCTTCTTAGTTTTCTGGCTAGGATCAAGTACAGAAATTCAGAGGCTGAGCCGGGCATGGTGGTGCACACCTTTAATCCTAGCACTCAGGAGGTAGAGGCAGGCGGATCTTTGTGAGTACAAGGCCAGCCTGGTCTACAGAGAGAGTGAGCTCTAGGACAGCTGGTGCTACAGGGAGACTGTCTCGAAAAGACCAAAAAAAAAAAAAAAATTCAGAGGCTGGGGAGGTGGTCCAATGGTAAGAGCACTTCCTGTATGAGCACGAGGATCTGAAGTCTGAATCCCCAGCACCCAGGGATGGAGTCAGGCTGGTCCCCAGAGCTTGCTAGTAGCCAGCCTAGTCAAATGCCAAAACGGTGAGCACTGGTTCAGGGAGAGACCATGTCTCAAGCTAGTAAGGTGGAGAGAACAGAAAACACCTGACATCTTCCTCTGATCTCATGAGCACCTATCTGCTTTCACATGCAACACACACACACACACACACACACACACACACACACTACAAATTAAAAAAAAAAAATCCAAAGTCAAGAGGCTAAAAAAGAGCCATTACCAATCTTTCTACGCAGTTACCAGTCTGCCCTTCCCTTGGGAACTTGACACATAGGGTGAAGCCAGTCTGTGGAGGTTGAAAAGAGCCACCCAGTGAAGAAGCCTGGGCCTAGGTGTTGTGGGGCTCTGCAAGGGAGTGTCTGGAGGCCAGAAGCTATGGCAGGAACAGGTTAGCTGGTTGTAAGTCCAGCTCTACCTCCTCCTGGGCTCCCAGTCCCTGAGCCGGACTAGGTACTGTGTCACTTTTAAACTGGCGCACAGCCGCTCCTGAGTGCAGAGCCCATGCTTAGGCCTGGATCCAGAGCTGGATCCATGTGCTAGAGAGAAGTAGCCAGGAGCCAGGACCCTGAAGCTCCTTTTGCAGCCCACCTGCCCACCAATTAGAGATGCTAGTTTGATTTTTCATGACTGGCAGTTCTGGTAGAGCCCCAGGCCTGGCGTTTGTAGGCAACGTACAGCTATGGGAATTACTGTTGCTGACAAGCTGAACTAGCTACCCAATGGAGCAAAGTTCAAGGATGTCCTGCTCCCCTCAAGGATAGGAGAGCCGGTAGCCAGCTCAGGGGCACTGCAGAAACCCTCCACCGAGTCAGGCCCTGTTAGTCTGTGTTTTCTGGGGTCACTGCCATTTCAGAACTGTATTTCCTACTTAAATTGTATTTCAAGTACTCAGCAACCCAGCTCATGCCAAGTAAGCATCCAACACTCAATTCTCTACTTTTTTTTTTTTAAATTTTATTTATTTATGTGTATGAATGTATTGTCTGCATGTAGCTTTGTGCACCTGTGTTGTGCAATGCCGCGGAGGTCAGAAGAGGGCGTCGGATTCCCCTGGAACTGGAGTTCTCCTGGAATTGGAGTTACAGACGGTTCTCAGCCGCCATGTGGGTGCTGGGGATTGAACCCGAGTCCTCTGTAAGAGCAGTCGGCGCTCTTAACTGCTAGGCCGGCTCTCCAGCCCCTCAATTCTCTACTTGTGGGGTGTGGTATGAAGGAAACCTGATGTGGGGTGCATGGGAACTTAGGAGCTTTGCTTCCTGCCCAGTCTCTGCCACCCCAAGGTGTGTGTGTGCATGGATGCGTGCATGCGCATATGCGTAAGGCAAGAGAAAGATGCAGTGGGCTTTTGCTTCTTGGACGGCAACAGGAGTCAGGTGTGGGGAGAACATGGATTCAGGCAGCCCTGGGTCTGCACATGTCTGCTGTGGGGTCCAGGTGTGCTGCTCAGCCCTCTGCACTGAAATCCCTTAGCTGAAGGAGGAGGCTGATAGTCACAGGTCCTAGACTACAATCATTCTAGGAGACAGAAGACATCCTGACAGGCTCTTCTCACTGTGGACAGGGACCACAGACAGGCTCCCTCCTTTCCGGGTCCAGTCAGCCTTTCTCTAGGGCATCAAGGTCCACAGGAGGAGCAGCTGCCCTTGTCTCAAGACTCATCACTTGCCAGGCGTGGTGGTGCACGCCTTTAATCCTAGCACTCGGAAGGCAGAGGCAGGGGGATCTCTGTGAGTTCAAGGCCAGCCTGGTCTACAGAGTGAGTTCCAGGACAGCTGGGGCAATAGGGAGACCCTGTCTTGGACACGGACACACACACACACACACACACACACACACACACACACACACACACAAAGTCTCATCACTTGTTTTGAGTACAGCCATCAGAATAAACTGTGACTGAGAGGACTGATTCAAGGGAGAAGCTCTCGTAAGATGTGGTACTTATGGTTGCCTTTTATCAGGAGTCATAACCTTAAGGATAAGACAGTCCTGGGGTAAACCTGTGCTGGAAATCTTAGGGTAGATGTGATTCTGTCACCAGCCTTTAAAATGAAAATAATACAGATAAAAAGCAGCAGCTAAGTGAGGGAAAGCAGCAGGGCTCGGGGAGCCACTCCCTTTACCCAAGGGTGGCACTGCCAAAGCAGGGAGCGTGGACAGCCCCTGCTGCCAGTCTGACTCTGGGCATGAAGTGGAGACCTGTGCCATGGAAATCATGCAAGTGACCAGAGTGGTTGTGAAGGCCTCAGAGAGCTCAGAGGAAACCTTTCTGCCTGCCTGCCTGTCTCTTTTTCCAACCACCTCCTCCATTCACTTATCTGCTTTGTGAGACAGGGTCACACTCTAGCCCAGGTTGGCCTGGACCTCACAGCAAGTTTGCCTGTTTGCCAAGTGCTGAGATTATAGGGATGCACCATCAGGCTTTCTTTTCTTTTTATAAGGTCCATTATGTCCTTCCAATCATGGTTCCAAAGCAGTTGCTTCCCATCCATCCATCATCCATCCATCCATCCATCCATCCATCATCCATCCATCCATCCATCAATCCATCCATCATCCATCCAACATCTATCCATCCATCCATCCATCCATCCATCCAACATCCATCCATCCATCATCCATCATCCATCCATCCATATCCATCCATCCATCATCCATCCATCCAACATCCATCCATCAACATCCATCCATCCATCCATCCATCATCCATCCATCCATCCATCCAACATCCATCCATCCATCTAACATTCATCCATCATCCATCCATCCATCCATCCATCCATCCATCCATCCATCCACCCACCTATCCATCCATCGCTACGGAGGATAGGAGGATAGAATCCTACGTGTGCTCATTCTATGTAAACTCTCCATCACTCCATCCCTAGTCCAAGGCAGTTTCTTTTTTTTTTTTGGTATTTTTTTTGAGACAGGGTCTCCCTGGTTGGCCTGGAGCTTGCTATGTAAACCAGGCTGGCCTTGAACTCACAGAGATCCACCTGCCTCTGCCTCCCGAGTGCTAGTATTAAAGGTGTGCGCTACCACACCCGGCAGCAGTTTCTTTTTAAATCAGGAAAGCTCTCTGTATCAGCACAAAGAGTTGCAGGGAAATGGCCTCTGCAGGGTGTCTTGTGAGCACACCTTATGACCTAGTCTTCCCATGTTCTACAAAGGTGTTTTATCCACATCACATGATAGATGGTAAAGCAGCTCAGGCAGATTAAGGAACTCATCTATGGTCACCCAGGCAGTAAGAGTTAGGATTGGGCATGAATCAAAAGCTCTCTGTTACCCATGCTGGCCTGGTGTATCCTGATAGCCTTGCTGACTGGACGTCACTCACTTTCACTCACAGGATAAGAACAATGAAGACCCGTCAGGTGGGGCTGACAGGAGAATGGGAGGAACTCAATGTAGAGAGAGGCTGAACTGCAGCCAGCACAGCTAACCTGAAACTCTGAAAATCTGCAGAGCACCAGTGCTCACCTCATGAGGCCACTGGTACCTGATATCTGGAATGGAAGAAACAAAAGAAGTCTTTCTCCCAGAGAGAGGGGCAAGGCTCAGCATTTCACACCAGAGGGCATGGCTCACTACCAATCTGGACAGATGAAAGCTAATAGACCTGGAACCAATCCACCAACAGTCTAGAAAAGATCTTCAGGGCTGTTGGTGCCCCTAGAGACCATTCCACAAGTCCAGGTTAAGCACAGTGTATTTAGACCATTAAGAATTTTAAAGACTAGGGGGTTGGAGAGATGGCTCAGTGGTTAAGAGCATTGACTACTCTTGCAGAGGACCCAGGTTCGATTCCCAGCACCCACATGATGGCTAACAACCATCTGTAACTCTAGTTCGGGGTATCTTAACACCTTCTGACCTCCACAGGCACTGCATGACATGGGTGCACTTAGACACATACAGACAATACACTCAAACACATAATAAAATATTTAAAAAAAATTTTTTTTAAGTCTAAACTGAGGTTTCTTTTTATTTTATTTAAAGTCTCAGAAACACATGGAGTAAGCCACTGACAGCCGAAACCTCAAGGCTGGACTCTAAGGCCTCTTTATACCCTGAAATATTTATCTGAGCCCCACAAAAACTTCTGAAAAGACCCACAAAGACCCTCATGTGGTCCATGTGAAAATGAGTTTCAGGGACCTAAGAGGTGAAGCCAGAGAGAACCTCACTAACCCAGGCCCATAAGACCCACGACCCCCAGGGGTGATGTTACGGCACTCCTGTACCCCAGGATGCCCAACTTCTCTCTCAATTTGGGGTGAGAATCACTAATCCTGAAGGTTCCACAATCTGGATTTTCTTTAGTGTTGGGGCTCGCACTCAGGCCCTCATGCATCGGAGCCAAAAGCTCTGCCATGGTGCATTACTGCCCCCACATGTGAAGTCTGAGTACTGACATGCCAAAAGTAGAAACTTGCTTTGTGCATGCAATGGTAAAGCAGTATCGAGAACTACCTCCAGCTAGTTTGTAAGGCATACAGGAGCCACAGTGAAGTCTGTGCTGTGACTCAGGTCCCCTTCCCAAGGTATCCCGTCCTGTAAATGCAGGTAGTCTAACATCTAAAACCCAAAACGCTTATGTGCCCAGCACCCTTGACCTCCCTCCACTGAACACATTCCATACACCTAAAATATGAGACAGTGCCCAGGAGCCGCCCAGTTCCTCTAACTGAAAGTATCACATCAGTTCTGCTGGTGGGTCTGTTGGCCAGGCTTTACCAAACATCTCTCTTCCACTGGGCCCCTCAGGCATTGGGAAGACAGCACAGTGGAGCCTACACAGTTCAGGTCACTTCTCTGCTCAGAATCTTTCTAAGGCTTCTGAACCCAAAGCAGCCCTGATCTGGTCCCAGCCTGGCCCGTAGGACTTCCACATCCTGCACACTCTCCATGAACCCTGCCCAGTGAGCCCCGTCTTACCTTTGTGATTGCTGTTCTCTCTGACCAGTGCTCTTCCCAGACCCCACCTGTCACAGTGCTCACTCACACTCCTGCAGGAGTCCTCCCCACCATCTTCAGTGGCACCCTTCATTCCTTTTCCTTCACTTGTTTTGCTTTCACCGTCCCTGAAATTACAGCTACATGTGCTGCTTTTTTTGAGACAGGGTCTCCCTATAGCTGGCCTGGACCTTGCTTTGTCTGGCCTCGATCTCAGAGAGCTCTGTCTGCTCCTGCCCCTGCCTCTGGAGAGATGGGATTAAAGGTGTGTGCCACCACGCCTGGCCCTAGCTTGCGTCCTTGTCTACTCCCTCCCAGTAAGTGCTACTAGGGCTGTACATGTCTCTTTATGTTCTTGCTGCTGAAGATGCTGAGATTAGTGAGTGTGGAGCTCACTTGAACAAAACTGAACTCTACGACTCTCCATCAGGGAGGCAGTACCAAGCAGAAATGCTTATGAGCCTACATGCTGGAATTCAAAGTCTGTAAGCTATCAGCCTTGGAAACTAATACGAGCACATGACCCATCCTCCACAGACTGCAGTTCTGTCAGATGAGTAAGGAGAGGAGGAAAGGCTGCCACGAGGACTAGTGTGACAGGACTTGAAACAGTGCTGGTGCTGCCCAGCTGAGATTAGCACAATCCACGCCTTCTCTCACATGGAGACGAGGCAACTGAGACTGCAAGGACACAGCCCATGGCTGAGGTGAGCTGGGTGGTGGCTATGACGTGATTTCCTACGATGACAGAGCATCGAATGGAAAGCCCACACATTTCTGCTCATGGGCTTCCCCATAATGCCTTTTCTTTTTCTGGACTTAACCTATCCCATCCAAACATCCAGTATTTGAACTGGAACCAGGCTGAGGACTCCTCGGCAGCAGCGGCGAGCTACCCGACACCCCGGCTGAACCAGGGCCAGACCCTATCCTTGCACCCTCCACACGAGATGTACTCACGCAGATCTGTCCCGTACTTGAGCCCCACTTTGGGCACCCAGCCTTTGCTTCGGAAGTAGTGGTAGGCCATGTAGGTGGTCCTGAAGGTGGGCTGGATTGAAGTGAAGGCTTGCCAGAGTTTCATTATGGTCAAAGGCTCCTAAAGTTGTTTTAAAAAGGCATTATTGTGAGTTCAAGGCCAGCCTGGTCTACAGAGTGAGTTCCAGGACAGCTGGGACTACAGGGAGACCCTGTCTCAGACCAAAAAAAAAAAAGGGCATTATTATTATGTGTGTATTCATGCTCACTCTGCCAGGGAACTGATATCGATACTAGCTCAGGACCAAGAGAAGCAGGACCCTTCCGTCAGCTGATTCAGCCAGGAAACCTGACCCACGATGTCAGGGTGACAGTGACCATGCATGGCTTGTCTGAACCCAATGCCACGAATGGAACGTGCGTATTGAGGTCCAACCCAGTCTGAGAAGAACAATGCAAGCAATCCCAACGATTCTGGTTCTGTCAAGTTTCCCCCTTGCAGTGCTGGGGATGGAGCACAGGGCCTTGTGGATGCTTAGGGACGGGCTCTACCTCTGAGCTACACTCCCGGCCCTCTTGGCTATGCTCATTTTGATAGACTATGTACACATACATACATACTTTAAAAAATGCTCTGGTTAAGAGCACTGGCTGCTCTTGCAGAGGACCTGGGTTTGGTTCCCAGAACCCACATGGTAGCTAGCAACTGTCTGTAACTCCAGTTCCGGGGGATCTGAAGCCATCTTCTGGCCTCTACAGGCACTGCACACACATGGGGCATTTATATAGATGCAAGCAAAAAACTCATATATACCCCCCACCCCACACATATATTCTATATTCTCTCTCTTTTTTTTTTTTAAGACAGGGTCTATTACAGCCCAGGATGGCCTTGAACTCCAATCTTCCTGCCTGCCTCCTAAGTGCTAGGATTACAAGTATGATGTGTGCCACCAAAAAATCTAAAATGATCCATGTGGCTCCCTTCTGAGGGTCTCATTCTATTTCTACTGGACAGCGAGCTTTAGAGGCTCAGGATAGGCAGCACTGATGCCGGGTGCAGCTTGGTGATGGAGCACGGGCTCCATCCTCAGCACCAGGAAAGAAAGAAAAGTCAACACTCAGGAATGGGAAGCAGCCAAGGGCAAGGGAGATGTAGGGAGCGAGGGAAGGACATTCTAGGCAGAGGAGCCAGCGGGGGCTGTGGCATTTAAGTGTAACAAGCCCACCACAGCCAGAGGGCAGTGTGCTAAAACATTCCCTAGATCCTCTGATGAATACTTTAATGTTGGACATGCTCAGAAAAGTCAAAAGTAATTTTGTAAGTAAAATTTTTATTAAAGGAGGCTGGGTGTGGTGGCTCAAACACACACACACACACACACACACACACACACACACACATATGCACACAAGGAGGGGCATGGTGGCATATGCTTTGTTTGATCTTTTTGAGAGAGGGTCTCTCTGTAGCCCCAGCTGGCCTGGAACTCACTCTGTAGACCAGGCTGGCCTTGAACTTACAGAGATCTGCCTGCCTCTGCCTCCCAAGTACTGTGAGGTGTAGGCTTTTAATCCCAGCACTTGGGAGGAAGAGGCAGGCAGATCTCTGTGAGTTCAAGGCCAACCTGATATACACAGTGAGCTCCAAGACAGCTGGGGCTACAGGGAGATTAGAGAACTGAACTGCTACCTTACAGTATAGTCTAATGATGGCCCAAATGCTGATCAAGACAGAGTCGTTTTCAGCAGAATGGAATGCAAATGCTTTCTCATATACCCACACAAATAGTAACAGCAAATAACTGCATAAGTTTGGGAACTTTCTTTTTTCCTTTTTATTTTTTTTTCATCTTTTTGAGATGAGGTCTTGCTATAGCTCCATCTGGCCAGGAACTCACTCTGTAGACCAGGCTGGCCTTGAACTCACAGAGATCCACCTGCCTCTGCCTCCCTAGTGCTAGGATTAAAGGCGTGCGCCACCACACCTGGATATGGAAGATTTTTTTCTTTTTTTTTTTTTTTTAAATTTCAGTGTTTTGTGAAGGAGTCAATCCTTCAGGTGTTTGGGGGCTCAGTCACTCAGTAAGACATGCTCAGCTTGGCTGAGTGAGACCTGCCATCCCCCAGGGTCCTCTCTTCCTCTGCCTGGAGGTCAGCAAGGGAACCACTGTCTTCTACAGGCAACAGGCCAGTCATTGGCTTACTTGTAATTTGGACTGCACTGGCTGGGTGCCTTTGCTGAGTTTTTGTTTTTGTGTTTTGAAACAGGGTCTCCCTGTAGTCCCAGCTGTCCTGGAACTCACTAGGTAGACTAGGATGGCCTTGAACTCACAGTGATCCACATGCCTCTGCCACTCAAATGCTGGAATTAAAGGCATGTGCCACCACACCTGGCCTCTGTTGAGTTTCTTATATTCTTTGAGCCTTGGTTATCTTGTTGGTGCAATTCTTTAGGGAGGGGGTAAGGGTAAGAAATGCACAGGTAAGCTAGGCATGTGGCTCACACCTATAATTCCAGCTAGGGAGGAGGACTGTCTGGGCTACAGAGTGAGAGCCTGTCTCAAAAACAGAAAAAAAAAAAAAAAAGACCCTAAACTCAAATTAAAAAATCCAGAAACCAACCAAACAAAAACCAGTGCATTTAGTACCTGTGCCATGCATGCACTAAATACTGGTAAGTTTGATTAAATTTTTACAGTGCTGGGGATGAAACCCAAGGCCTCCCACATGCTGTACTGTACACCTGAGCTATACCCCAGCCAACAGCCTTGATTTTTGTGGTGATTTTGCACTTCTGCCAGTCTCTGAGACTGAAACTCAAGAAGAGGTGAAAGTTGGCTCCTAGGCAAACAGCTCTATGAGGATCCAAGGCCAAAACTTACAGAAAAAGCCAATTCTCTTCACTGGGTAGTCAACACACTTAAGTCAATGCTATATGGGAATGGGTGCAAGCTGCTGTCAACACAGGGAACCTGTAAGGGGATTAGATCTACGCAAATGTTCTTACCTTCTCATAGTAAATACTCAGACATCCCAGAGCATACACCAGGAAGAAGGCCTGTGAACAAAGCAGGAGAAAATATTCCTTAGAAATGGTGCCACATCCTGAGGGCTGGGTGGGTAGCTTAGGGGTAAAGCAATTGTAGCATGCTCTGTGATTAATGCTAATGGAAACAAAAATAGCTTTCTGAGGTCCAGATAGCTACATGGTGCTGGCTTCACCTGTCCTGGGTAGTCAGGAGCTACAATTAGTTGAAAAGATTCCAAGGAGACCAGAGTGGTGAGGAGCACCAAACGGTAGCTCACAGTGATACTGGGGTACTTTAAAAAAAAACAAATGTGGGCAACAGCGAATTATATCTCCATTTAACTCAGATGCATCCGTTTTATCAGATTCTGTAAACCAATAGAATAAATCATTTTTTACTTTTACTAAGTCCTAAACACCATGTGTCCGTAGACAGTGTTAGGCGAAACTGGGTATTTGCTGAACTCACATCAATTAAATATGCCTAACGAATATACACCCGTTGTCCCTCCACCCATCCCCCCTTCCCAATTCACCAGTAGGATCGAAAGGTTATTCCTGGAAAACTGTCAGCCCATGGAAGAGAAACACCCAGAATTGACCAGATCCAAGTCAACAGCTCCAGAGAGAGTGGACTGTTTTCCTCCTCATCCACTGTGCCCCTTTTCTAAGCCTAGGGAACAATCTGCGGAAGAGGGGGCGTGGTAAGATGTAAGGGCTGCGATTGGGGTGAACGGTGAAACAACAGCAATGTAGTCTGGACACTCATTTGATCAACTGATGTGAACAAACAACCTTCACCACAACCCCCCACTGGATGGTGGGCTGTAGGGTTCGGGCACAACAGCCTGCAGATTGTTCTGCACGAGGGATGCTTGTATCTCAGGATTATCACATTAAGCTAAAAAATGAAAAAAAAAAACTGAGAGAAAGAAAGGACAGTTACGGCAGAATGCATGATCTGGGATGGGTGGAGGTGGGGGGGAGGGGAAGGGGAAATAAGCCGAACTGAATTGGAAAAGTGTATGAAACAACAAAGCATCAATAAAAATGAAAAAAAAAAAAAAAGCCGGGTTGGTGGTGCACGCCTTTAATCCTAGCACTTGGGAGGCAGAGGCAGCAGATCTTTGTGAGTTCAAGGCCAGCCTGGTCTACATAATGAGTTTATAGGACAGCTGGAGCAACAGGAAGTCCCTGTCTCAAAAAGAACAAAATAAAATAAAATAAAAACCATATTAAAGTATATGCCCATCTTGTGTTAGTACAATAGAGAGAAACTGAACTGCAGCCACGTCCCATTAGCACCCAGGAAGGGCACCCAACATATGTCATATCCCATTTGATCGTCACTAAAATCCTCTGGGGGACACATCCCAGAATATTATCCAGGAGAAAACCAAGGAACAGCCATATTATCATCTTGTGCTGGATGTGGCAAATAGTATTTTCCACTTATCTTTTGCCTACAGCTTCACTTGTATCTAACAGGAGGGGACTAAAATCCAGGGTCTTAGGCATGCTAAGCAGGGGCTGTACCATGGGGCTACCCATTCGTAGTGTCTTATCAATACTCATTTATCCTGGGTAGTTCCTGGCAAATGATTCAGTTCAGGGTCTGAGTGAGATGGCTGAGGTCTACTTGCTGACCGCAGGGAACTTAACCACTTTGAGGTTCAGTTTCTTCACCTATCAGAGAGATCACGATGGGACCTAGGGGCGCCCACAGGGCGATGTGAGGATTTAAGGAGATGATACACAAATCTGTCATTAGCACAGTCAGAATGTAAGACCAGCACACAACTATTTTAACATCCTTGTTTGCTGTGAGTTCCTCTTAGGTCCTGGCCCAGCCACACGGTCATCAATGAGGGCCGATAAGGGACACATTCCTTCTGGTGGTCCCTCTTCCATGAAATTGCCAGATGGTATGATGTAGACTGGCTGGCACTGTAAGCAGTTGCTGTCGTGTCAGCCTGCTTCTCACACAGCAGACAAATGCCCCCCTCCTCTGCCCACACTGCAGACTCCACAACAGTCAAGGCCCTCCTCCTGCTCACATCTCCAGCAGCTCCCCACCCTGACCACACGGGAGGCCCCAGGAAAGGCTGGCTGGAACAAAGGATCACAACAGGAAGACACCCTCCAACTTCCAAATGGTAGAAAGGAGAACACAAGAGGAGAAGGAATCTTAAGGAGGGGTGAAGAGAGGTTGTGGGATACAAGCAGGGTCCAGTAAGACGGGAGCAGGGGGGTGGGGAAAAATGACCAACACGAACAAAATACCTGTACGCATGAGCATGTTGTAATGAACAAAATACATGTAGTCAGGACATGTAATGAACAAAAATACCTGTATGCATTAAGTCATAATGAACAAAATACCTGTTGCATGAGCATGTAATGAACAAAATACCCATATGACGAGCATGTTGTAATGAAGCCCATTACACTAGTATGCTAACAACATTTTTTTTTTCCTTTTTTTGTGTCTTTTTGAGACAGGGGCTCCTTTAGCCCCAGTTTTCCTGGAACTCACACTATGTAGACCAGGCTGGCCTTGAACCACCAAAGATCCGCCTGCTCTTGCCCTCCTGAGTCTCGGATTAAAGGTGTGGCAACACCATGCCTAGATATGCTAACAACATTTTTAAAAGTTTCTTTTTAAAATTTTTATATTATTTTATTTATTTTTTTATTTTATTTTTTGAGACAGGGTCTCCCTGTAGCCCCAGCTGTCCTGGAACTCACTCCATAGACCAGGCTGGCCTTGAACTCACAAAGATCGCCTGCCTCTGCCTCCTGAGTGCCAGGAATTAAAGGCATGCACCACCTTCACTTGGCTTAAAGAACGTTCTTACATGCCGTGTGGGTGCTGGGGAATCAAACCTGGATCCTCTGCAAGAGCAGTCGGCCTTCTTAACCGCTAGGCCATCTCTCCAGCCCCTCTATCACTGACCTATATACTACACCCCTGGTCCTGACATGGATTTAAGTCCTGAAGTGATAAAATCTGTGCATTATGGTTTCCTAGGGGACTTTACTAGTCTCGAAAAGGCATGTTAAGTATTTAGTCTTAAGTTTTTTTTGGTTTTTTTGTCTTTGTGACAGGGGCTTAAGTAGCCCAGGCTAGCCTACAACCTTTCTATGTAGCTGAAGCTGGCTTTCAAGCTTCTGCGTCTTTTCTGCACTCCATCTGCCANCACAAGGAGACCCCATCTTCTGATCCACCCTCTTTTGGTTCACCCCAGAGAAATAATCAGCCAACAATCACATACAGGATCATTCCTGAGCTTTCAAGCCTCAGCCCTTTCTGATTGTGTTTACTTGGTAAAGGCTTCAAACCAGCTATGGTGGGCCTCTTGACAACTCCATCTTGCTGGTCTCCTATGCTCTGATTGGGATTAAACCCAGCTAATATGTGGAGACGTGAGTGATGGTGGGTGGGGAGGTGCTTCAGCGTGAGTGTATGGGAGAGTTCCCATACTGATGCCATGTTCTTCAGTGTTCTTCAGGGGACCCTGGGGCTGCTCTGCCTGAAGGAAACCAGAACCGCAGCCTTGCAATAATTCCTAGCTAAAAAAAAAAGAAAATCCACCCAAAGTGGGAAACAGTTTGACAAGAGAACCAAAGTATCACTTTTAACAGGAACGTTCTTTCCTGTTTCTTTTCTTTCTTTAAAAAAAATATTATTTTAGCTGGGTGATGCACGCCTTTAATCCTAGCACTTGGGAGGCAGAGGCAGGCAGATCTTTGTGAGTTCAAGGCCAGCCTGGTCTACATAATGAGTTCTAGGACAGCTGGAGCAACAGGAAGTCCCTGTCTCAAAAAGACAAAATAAAATAAAATAAAAACCATATTAAAGTATATGCCATTCTGTGTTAGTACAATAGAGAGAAACTGAACTGCAGCCACGTCCCATTAGCACCCAGGAAGGGCACCCAACATATGTCATATCCCATTTGATCGTCACTAAAATCCTCTGGGGGACACATCCCAGAATATTATCCAGGAGAAAACCAAGGAACAGCCATATTATCATCTTGTGCTGGATGTGGCAAATAGTATTTTCCACTTATCTTTTGCCTACAGCTTCACTTGTATCTAACAGGAGGGGACTAAAATCCAGGGTCTTAGGCATGCTAAGCAGGGGCTGTACCATGGGGCTACCCATTCGTAGTGTCTTATCAATACTCATTTATCCTGGGTAGTTCCTGGCAAATGATTCAGTTCAGGGTCTGAGTGAGATGGCTGAGGTCTACTTGCTGACCGCAGGGAACTTAACCACTTTGAGGTTCAGTTTCTTCACCTATCAGAGAGATCACGATGGGACCTAGGGGCGCCCACAGGGCGATGTGAGGATTTAAGGAGATGATACACAAATCTGTCATTAGCACAGTCAGAATGTAAGACCAGCACACAACTATTTTAACATCCTTGTTTGCTGTGAGTTCCTCTTAGGTCCTGGCCCAGCCACACGGTCATCAATGAGGGCCGATAAGGGACACATTCCTTCTGGTGGTCCCTCTTCCATGAAATTGCCAGATGGTATGATGTAGACTGGCTGGCACTGTAAGCAGTTGCTGTCGTGTCAGCCTGCTTCTCACACAGCAGACAAATGCCCCCCTCCTCTGCCCACACTGCAGACTCCACAACAGTCAAGGCCCTCCTCCTGCTCACATCTCCAGCAGCTCCCCACCCTGACACACGGGAGGCCCCAGGAAAGGCTGGCTGGACAAAGGATCACAACAGGAAGACACCCTCCAACTTCCAAATGTAGAAAGGAGAACACAAGAGAGGAAGAGATCTTAAGGGAGGGGGAAGAGAGGTTGTGGGATACAAGCAGGGTCCAGTAAGACGGGAGCAGGGGGGTGGGGAAAAATGACCAACACGAACAAAATACCTGTACGCATGAGCATGTTGTAATGAACAAAATACCTGTAGGCAGGAGCATGTAATGAACAAAATACCTGTATGCATTAAGTCATAATGAACAAAATACCTGTATGCATGAGCATGTAATGAACAAAATACCCATATGTACGAGCATGTTGTAATGAAGCCCATTACACTGTATGCTAACAACATTTTTTTTCCTTTTTTGGTCTTTTTGAGACAGGGGCTCCCTGTAGCCCCAGTTGTCCTGGAACTCACTATGTAGACCAGGCTGGCCTTGAACTCACAAAGATCCGCCTGCCTCTGCCTCCTGAGTGCTAGGATTAAAGGTGTGCAACACCATGCCTAGCATATGCTAACAACATTTTTAAAAGTTTCTTTTTAAAATTTTTATATTATTTTTATTTATTTTATTTTATTTTATTTTTTGAGACAGGGTCTCCCTGTAGCCCCAGCTGTCCTGGAACTCACTCCATAGACCAGGCTGGCCTTGAACTCACAAAGATCCGCCTGCCTCTGCCTCCTGAGTGCCAGGATTAAAGGCATGCACCACCTTCCCTGGCTTAAAGACGTTCTTAGCTGCCGTGTGGGTGCTGGGGATCAAACCTGGATCCTCTGCAAGAGCAGTCAGTGCTCTTAACCGCTAGGCCATCTCTCCAGCCCCTCTATCACTGACCTATATACTACACCCCTGGTCCTGACATGGATTTAAGTCCTGAAGTGATAAAATCTGTGCATTATGGTTTCCTAGGGGACTTTACTAGTCTCGAAAAGGCATGTTAAGTATTTAGTCTTAAGTTTTTTGTTTGTTTTTTGTCTTTGTGACAGGGGCTTAAGTAGCCCAGGCTAGCCTCAACCTTTCTATGTAGCTGAAGCTGGCTTTCAACTTCTGCTTCTTCTGCCTCCATCTTCCAAGGGCTGAGATTACAGGCCTGTATTACCATGCCTGGCATATTCACCTTTACCTGGCCTGATTTTTATCTTGGCATACACTAAGAGCTAGGACTGCAGCTTTCTCTCTCCACAGGGCTAACTAACCAGCTGGCCTCAACGATATAGATCTATTGACTCCTCCTCACTGATATGAAATTAGATTTTCACTGCGTGCTGAAATCCCATCTATGAATGATCTGCTGTATGCTCTTTTGGCCCAGTCTATGCCGATACTGCCTTGTTTTAACTATTCTAACCACATACCTTTTACTGCCCACTACAATGAGAATGCTTCTTTTAAAAAATTTTGTTTGGGGCTGAGAATGGAGCTCAGTGGCAGAGCTCCTGCCTAGCACACGTGAGGCCCTGGATTTGGTCAGCAGCAGCGGCAGCAGCAGCAATAACAAAATTTCGTGGCTAGTCTTATGATTCCAAATGAACTTTAAGAATCAGTGAAATGGGACGGGCGTGGTGGCGCACACCTTTAATCCTAGCACCTGGGAGGCAGAGGCAGGCGGTGGCACACACCTTTAATCCTAGCACCTGGGAGGCAGAGGCAGGCGGATCTCTGTGAGTTCAAGGCCAGCCTGGTCTACAGAGTGAGTTCCAGGATAGCTGGGGCTACAGGGAGACCCTGTCTTGAAAAGACAAAAAAAAAAAAAAAAAAAAAGAATCAGTGAAAGGAAAAGCAAAGCCATGGTCCTTGCCTCTCCTTCCCACCAGCACAGGGACACTGTTCTAGTTTGTCTTCCATTGCTGTGACAAAACACTCTGACCGACACCAACTTGGGGAGGAAAGGGTTTATTCAGCTTACATCTCCTGGTTCACAGTTCATCACTCAGGTAGCACAGGCAGGAACCCAGGGCAGGACCCTGGAGGCAGGAGCTGAAGCACAGGCCATGGAGGAATGCTGTCCACTGGCTTGCTTGCTCTGGCTCATGCCCAGCCTGCCTTCTTATACCATACATAACTACCTGCACAGGTGGCACCACTCTTGTGGGCTGGGCCCTCCCACACTGCTCGACCATCAAGACAATACTCCACAGATGTGGCCACAGGCCAATCCAACGGAGCCAATTCCCCAGTTGAGGCTCCCTCAGCCCAGGTGTGTCAAGTTGACACTAAAGCTATCCAGCACAGACACGTTTCAAACAACCCAGATGTGGATGGCAGTTCAGCAGAAGGTTCCTACATGTCTGAGTACTTAAGCATACTGTTAATAGGTCCATAGACATTGGATAACAGAATTTTGAACTTGATTCAATTTTAGTTCATCTAAATTAAAAGTCACTCATGGTTAGCAGCTACCAAATTTCACAGTGGACTAACTAGTGTCAGGTTAATCAATGAAGAGATAAGGTAGTGTTCCCTAAAACCCTTCCTATTCTGAGAGCCAGGCTCTGTACTGCAGGCCTCCCTGTGAGGAAGGAAGTGTGGAAGAGGAAACGGAGGGCTAGGGAGACAGTGTTCTCCTCTGACACAGCTCTGAAAACACCAACATGGACAAACCCAGCAGGCTCCTCCTGACACTACCCAGGAGGGTCAAGAGCTGTGCCAGACGAGCCAGGGGCGCCCCCTACCTCCCATGACAGGAAAATCATTTGGTGCACAGATAGGAGCAAGAGGGGAGGGAGGGGCTCAAGTCAGGCAAGCCACACACACAGGAGGAGCCTCTCGTGGCCTCTGCACTGGGTGGAGTAAGCTAAGTGACGGTGAAGAAGGAAATACCTGGAGCCCACTCCCTTGCTCAGCAGTCAGTACGCGATCCAAGTTAGGCCTGCAAACTGAACATCAGTGTTCTGCAACTGAAAAAATATGTAATTCATTTATTCTTTTTGAAACAGTATGGGTTTGTTGCCTAATGGCCTTGAATTTCTGGGCTCAGAGGACCCTCCTTTTGCCTCCCACGTAGGTGGGGCTATGGGCACATGTTGCCATACTGGGTGGATTGTGTATTTTCTATTTTATTTTTTGACATACTGGGGATTGACCCAGGGCCTTGTGAATACTAGGTAAGTGCTCTGTAAATGAGCTGTATCTCTAGCCCAGGTTATACAGTATAAATGGATGAATTATACTGGTATACTAACTATATCTTAATAAAGATGTAATTTTTAAAAGGCTGATGAAAATAATATTCAGGCAATCTGAAATCTTTATGAGAAAGATCAAGTTGAGCGTGTCAGTGCATACCCTAATCCTAGCACTCAGGAGGCGGAGAAAGGAGTTTGAGCTATATAGCAAGATCCTGTTTCAAAAAAAATGGAAGAAAGTCCAAGAAACTCCCAAAGTAACACAGGCTATTGCCACAGTCCTTGATTATATCCCAGAACTTGAAGTAAATAGCTGTTGACGAAGACAGGACATACCTTGACACAGGACTTGGAAGAGAGGAACGAGAGCTGACCTGGCAGCCTCCCCCTGAAGGCCAACTCTCACAGTTCTGGAGGACACTACGCAAGCTGCTAGGAGAAAAATCAATCAATGGTCCAACCCCAGCTGTAAAGCCTAACAACCACAACAATGACCAGCACAGCAAACTAATAGGTGCAGTAGTGGCTTTTTTTTTTTTTAATGTGTATGAATGTACTGTCTGCATGTAGGTTTGTGCACCCATGTCGTGCAATGCCGCGGAGGTCAGAAGAGGGCGTCAGATTCCCCTGGAACTGGAGTTCAAGATGGTTCTCAGTAGCCATGTGGGTGCTGGGAATCGAACCCGGGTCCTCTGCAAGAGCAGTCCAAGCTCTTAACCGCTAGGCCATCTCTCCAGCCCCAGTAGTGGCATTTTTATCTTGGAGGTAATCAACAACTATTTAACTGGGCTAAAGCCTGCTCAATGGGAGGGAACTCATGTGTGACTATAAATATAGCCAACCTCACATAGCTGGAGAGGTCATAGAGCCTAGAGAAAGTCCTATCTGTCACATCCTTAGACAAACAATTTCCTTTTTTCTTTTTTTTTGTCTTTTCGAGACAGGGTCTCCTTGTAGCCCCAGCTGTCCTGGAACTCACTCTGTAGACCAGGCTGGCCTTGAACTCACAAAGATCCGCCTGCCTCTGCCTCCCAAGTGCTAGGATTAAAGGTGTGCGCCATCATGCCTGGTGACAAAAAATTTCTTTGAGCAGCCAGTGCTCTTAACTGCTGAGCCATCTCTCTAGCATGGACAAACATAATTTCTTACCGTATGCTAAATATGGATCCTTATATTTATAGACAAGTATACCAGTCACCCAACACTCATCAAAAAAGCTTTTTGGGGGATAACAGATAGAGACTATTACAGAATTATACAATTGGTCACACACAGAGAATAAGTGTCTGTGAAACTGTGAGATGCCTAGCCCAAAGTGACACATCTACAGGGCAATCTCTACACCTAGGGCTCACGGAACATAGTGCACCTCCTGAATGTCACCAGTGAAGCTTCCTCACTCAGCAGAGAGCAATGAACACAGAAGGCCACAGCTAGTCAGAATGTAGAGACTGCAGAGTTGGTCCTGGACAGGACTCATTAAATCTCACCTACCCAGGGCTCAGGGACCACTGTGGAAGAAGGGGGCAGAAAGATTTTTAAAAAAATTTTAAAAAGATTTTATTTTTTCTTTATGTGTATGTATGTATGTACTGTCTGCATGTAGGTTTGTGCACCTGTGTCGTGCAATGCCGCAGAGCTCAGAAGAGGGTGTCGTATTCCCCTGGAACTGGAGCTAAAGACGGCTCTCAGCCACCATGTAGGTGCTGGGGATTGAACCCGGGTCCTCTGCAAGAGCAGTCGGCGCTCTTAACCGCTAGGCCATCTCTCCAGCCCGGGGGCAGAAAGGTTTTTAAGAGGCATGGGTGGTGCATTGCCATGAGGAAACAGAGTCTTCCAGCTTCAGAGAATCTGCTAATAGGAACTTATAGCAGTGGCGACAGCATGCACAACTCATGCAAACTCAATCAGACAAAACCCAGCACACAGCTAGGGAAATGGGCAGCAGGCCCCAACCATAGCTGAGGAGCTATTGGCAGATGATCACTGCTGAGTGAGGGAGAGTCAACATTCTTTAAGGAAGTGATACTAGACAGGCTCCAGTGGGTGAACTCACACCAAGGGACAGCTGGGGACACAAACTTGACTCGACAGGCCTTACCATATATAACAGAATACATGAAATCCTGTGGGTGAGCTTGGGGAGCTGCGGGTGGGGGAGAAGGTCTAAATATGATTAAGATGTATTGTACAAATGGACAAAAAATCCAATAAAATATACATTGAAATAATACATCTGGGGGGCTGGAGAGATAGCTCAGTGGTTAAGAGCACTAACTGCTCTTGCAGAGGACCTGGGTTCGATTCCCAGCACCCACATGGCAGCTAAGAACCGTCTTTAACCCCAGTTCCAGGGGAATCCGATGCCCTCTTCTGACCTCCAAAGCATCACACAACACAAGTGCACCAACCTACATGCAAGCAGTACACTCATACATAAAGGAAGTACGAAAAAAAGGGGCTGGAGAGAGATGGCCTAGCGGTTAAGAGCGCCAACTGCTCTTGCAGAGGACCCAGGTTCGATCCCCAGCACCCACATGGTGGCTGAGAACCATCTTTGACTCCAGTTCCAGGGGAATCCGAGACCCTCTTCTGACCTCCACGGCATTGCACGACATAGGTGCACAAACCTACATGCAAGGGACATTACATTCCATACACATAAAAAATTAAATAAAAATAAAAAAAAAAAAAAAAAAAAAAAAAAAAAAAAAAAAAAAAAAAAAAAAAAAAGAAGTAGTAAAAAAAACATAAAAAAAAGTAAGAAGGAGAGAAGGGCAAGAGAAGAGGACTGAGGCGAGCAGAGCCTCATACAATCCCCTCTTCAAACTCTCTTTTTTTTTCCTTGCTGGGGATCTGAGCCGGGGGCTCTCACATAGCATTCAAGTGCTCTCACTGAGCCTCAGCCCCAGCACATGTATCAGAACTGATGCAACGGGCTGAAGAAGGCGATTTCAACACTCAGCGGCAAGTCAATAACGCTCCATTAGAGGCTGCCTTCTTTTTGCAGGGTGGTTTAGGGGACAGGTCACCAGTGCCGAGTGCACCAAAGAGGCCGAGGCCAACATGGGTGTACCCTCCCTCTTCCGGCTGAGCTGCAGATACCCAACGATTCCGTTATGGGTTTCTTCCTGCCTAACCAGTCTCCTTTTTCTCTGGGGCAACGAGCAATAATAAAAACTCAAAAACATTTCAGGGAACACACGTAAGTGCTCACTCATGAAGACGATTGGCATTCAAAAATGAGAGTTTTTTCTGCTAAAAATTCAAATGGGCTGACAGGCGGTTGAAGTGAATCTGTAAGAAAAGTCAGATTTTTAATTTTTAAAAGAAATCTATTTTTGGGGAGTTGGAGAGGGCTGTTAGTACTTAAGCACCCTGGTTGCTCTTGCAGAAGACCCCAGATTCAGTTCTCAGCAACTGTCTGGCCTCTGTAAATAACAGACATACACGAATGCAGGCAAAACACTCAAAAAAAAAAAAAAAAAAAAAAAAAAAAAAAAAAAAAAATTATTTTTTTTTTTTTGTCTTTTTCGAGACAGGGTCTCCCTGTAGCCCCAGCTGTCCTGGAACTCACTCTGTAGACCAGGCTGGCCTTGAACTCACAAAGATCCACCTGCCTCTGCCTCCCAAGTGCTGGGATTAAAGGCGTGCGCCACCACGCCCGTCAAAATAATCTTTTAAAAAAAATGTACTTTTATGCTGGCCATGGTAGTTCATGCCTTTAACCCCAGCCCTCAGAGGGCAGAAGCAGGTGGATTTGTGAGTTCAAGGCCAACTTGGTCTTTATCTACATACAGTGAGTTCCAGGACAGCCAAGGCAGTACAGTGAGACTCTTTCAAAAGAGAAAACAGGGGCTGGAGAGATGGCTTAGCGGTTAAGAGCGCCGACCGCTCTTACAGAGGACCTGGGTTCGATCCCCAGCACCCACATGGCGGCCGAGAACCATCTGAAACTCCAATTCCAGGAGAACTCCAGTTCCAGGGGAATCCGAGACCCTTTTCTGACCTCCGCGGCATTGCACAACACGGGTGCACAGACTTGCATGCAGATAGTACATTCATACACATACAGAAATAATAAAATTAATAAAAAAACAAAACAAAACAAAACAAAACAAAAAAAACAAAAGAGAAAACAACTTACTTTTTTGAGACAGGGTCTCCCTGTAGTGCCAGCTGGCATGGAACTCAGTATGTAGGTAGACCAGAGACCAGACTAGCCTTGAACTCACAGAGATCCACCTGCCTCTGTCTCCAAAATGCTGGGATCAAAGGCATGCACCTCCATGCCCAGCAACAATTTAATTGTATTTTAAATTACATATATGAGTGTGTGTCTGTGTGGAAGTATGTGTTCACCGGTACAGGTGCATTAGGAAAGCAGAGGCATTGGATTCCCTGGATCTGGAGTTACAGGAGGTAGTGAGCCACCTGATGTGGGTCTTGGGAACTGAACTTGAGTCCTCTGCAAGAGTAGCAAGTGAGCTTAATTACTGAGTCATTTCTCTAGCCCCTTTTAAAATTTCATTTATTGAGCCGGGTGTGGTGGTGCACGCCTTTAATCCCAGTGCTTGGGAGGCAGAGGCAGGCAGATCTCTGTGAGTTCAAGGCCAGCCTGGTCTACAGAGCGAGTTCCAGGCCAGCTGGGACTAAAGGGAGACCCTGTCTCAAAAAGACCAAAAATTTTTTTTCATTTATTTATTTACTTATTTATTTGTTTATTTATTTGAGACAGGGTCTTCCTATAGCCCCAGCTGGCCTAGAACTTACTATGTAGATCAGGCTGATCTTGAACTCAGAAAATCTGCCTGCCTCTGCCTCCTGAGAGCTAGGATTAAAGGTGTGCTCCACCACATCCAGCCCCCCTCCTTTTTAAAATTTTATTTTAGTTTTTGGTCTTTTTGAGACAGGGTCTCCCTGTAGCTCTGGCTGTCCTGGAACTCACTATGTAGACCAGGCTGGCCTTGAAGTCACAAAGATCCGCCTGCCTCTGCCTCCTGAGTGCTAGGATTAAAGGTGTGTGCCACCACACCTGGCTAAATTTTATTTTAATTACACATGTATATGTGTAGGAATGTGCATAAGTGCAAAAAAAAAAAACCAAAAAACAAAAACAAAAAAACCACTCCTCAATCTTTAAAATGACAGGTAGAAAAGGAAGTCCTGATCGCCATCTCCTGAGTCCTCCCTGCAGTTGTAATGTTGCTGGAAAATTAGTGTCACCCCTCCCCACCCACGCATGCATGTTCTTTTTAAAAAATTTATTATTTTTTGGGCTGGAGAGATGGCCTAGCGGTTAAGAGCGCCGACTGCTCTTACAGAGGACCCGGGTTCGATCCCCAGCACCCACATGGCGGCCGAGAACCGCCTGAAACTCTAATTCCAGGAGAACTCCAGTTCCAGGGGAATCCGACACTCTCTTCTGACCTCCGCGGCACTGCACGACACGGATGCACAAACCTGCATGCAGACAGTACATTCTTACACATACAGAAATAAATAAAATTTTAAAAAATTTATTATTTTTAAAATTTATTTATTTATTTATTTATTTAATTTATTTATTTATTTTATGTGTATTATATGATTGTATTGTCCGCATGCAGTTTGGTGCACCCATGTCGTGCAATGCTGTGGAGGTCAGAAGAGGGCATTGGATTCCCCTGGAACTGGAGTTAAAGACAGTTCTCAGCCACCATGTGGGTACTGGGAATCAAACCCAGGTCCTCTGCAAGAGCAATTGGCTCCCTTAACCGCTGAGCCATCTCTCCAGCCCCTAAAAATTTATTTTTATGCGTATGAGTGTATGAAAGTGCATCCAGGGGCTGGAGAGATGGCCTAGTGGTTAAGAGCACCAACTGCTCTTTCCAAGGACCCGGGTTCGATTCCCAGCACCCACATGGCGGCTGAGAACTGTCTTTAACTCCAGTTCCAGAGGAATCTGACACTCTCTTCTCACCTCTGTGGCACTGCATGACATGGGTGCACAAACCTACATGCAGACAGTACGTTCATACACATAACAAATAAATAAAATTAAAAAAAAAAAAAGAAAAAAATTTAAAAAGAAAAAAAAAAAAAAAAAGAAAGTGCATCCATGCTACCCAATGCCTGTGGAAGGCAGAGAAGGGCTTGGATCCCCTGGAACTGGAGTTATGGATTCTTGTTAGCTGCCAGTGGTGGGTGCTGATATTTGAAACTAGGTTTTCTGCAATAACAGCCAGTGCTCTCTCTTTTTTTGACAGGGTCTCCCTGCAGCCCCAGCTGGCCTGGAACTCCCTCTATAGACCAGGCTGGCCTTGAACTCACAGACATCCGCCTTCCTCTGCCTCCTGAGTGCTGGGATTAAAGGCATGCGCAACGCCTAGCTTAAAGATGGTTCTTAGCTGCCTTGTGGGTGCTGGGAATTGAACCTGGGTCCTCTGCTAGAGCAGTCAGTGCTCTTAACTGCTGCGCCATCTCTCCAACACCCCAGCCAGTGCTCTCTTAACTGCTGAGCCATCCCCACAGCCATCTCTCTTCTCATCATCATCCCCTGCATGTCTGCTCTAACAATCCTTCATAAACTTCACTATCTCAACAGCTGTATGCATAGGTAAGTAATTACACTGCACTTCTTTTCCTCCATAACAAGGGAAAGAAAGTTATTGGTCCTGCTTTAACTTAAGCTTTTAAAAAGCTTGAATTTTAGTGGAAAGAGTCCTCACCACTGCTGTGTACCTGGGACTGGGCCTCAGTGCTAGGTGCACATGCCCAGTGTTGACAAGAGGGCTGTGACTAGCTACAAAGGCAGGGCATGTGGCTGGGCCAACACCTGCAAAAGACTAGCAGCAGACGGCTTTGGAGAAGTGACTGTCATAGTCTCCCTTGTCTCCAGGGGATCCACTGAGAATCCTGGGGAAGCTGAAAGCGTGGGTAGTTCTGACCCATGCACATGTCCTGGTTTCTTCCCTCCACATATGCCTATGATAAAGTTTATATTAGTGAGAGATTAACAACAGTGACCATTAACGAAGCAGAGCAGTTCTAACAACACACTACAGTAAAAGTAGTATTCTCAAAATGTGAGGTATCTCTCTCACAGCAGTATTTTCAGACTGTAGTTGACTGTCAGTAAAGGAAATTTCAGAGTGAAATCTGGATGGGTAGGGGAGTGCTTCCATCTACGTACTTCCTTATCTGGGGTGTCCTCCTTCTCCTTGACATCACACAGTTCTTCCTCTACCAGCACGTACTCGTGGCCGGCCACTCTCTCTCCTGCAGTGAGATCCACGGGATGGCTGCTGTCAGGGATGGGGGTTTCCAGCCTGCAACAGGGGACCTGGGGCAGGGCTGTGGTGTTCTCTACCATGTCTCCATTAAGACTGGCTGCGGTGAGTGAGTCATGTCCAGGCTCTTCCTGCAGGTCACCTGACTGTCCAGAGCTTTCATTGGCCATAGGAAGTTCCTCCATTCCCACTGTGCCTTCCAAGGAGGCATCCGCCTCAGAGGTGAGTGGGTCATGCTGTGCAGCCTCGTCCCTTGCTTTTCTGCAAGGATGCTTGAGAGGTTCTGTATAATCCTTAAGGATCCTGCGCACTGTGCTCTCATCCTGCCCCTGTCTGCGCAGGAGCTCTGCGGCCCACTCCACATGGTGCTGATACCTGCCAACAGAAACACCACAGATAACACACCTGAATTTCAACTTCGAGATGAACACAGAGCATCCAAAAAGCCTCCAAGGTGGTCTGCCAAATATCTACAATTTTCCTGGAAGGTGGGTTACAGGTAAAGCTGTTCCTCTTCATGTTTTTACTGCATGTCTGTTCTGCAACAAGCACATATTACTTTTCCTTTGTTATTATTGCTTAGCTTGAAGAAAATTAATCCCATTTAACAGAGTATTTATTTAAAAATTTTTATGTATTTTTATTGCATGAGTTTTTGCTTGCACCCTTGTGTGCAATTCCTACAGAGAGACCAGAAGAGGGTGTCAGATCCCTTAGAACTGGAGTTACAGGTGGTTGTTAGCTGCCATGTGGGTGCTGGGAACTAAAACCAGGTCCTTTGCAAGAACACTTAACCACTGAGCCACCTTTCAATCCCTGAAATTTATGAAATGAAAAACCAAGAGACATAGGTAAATATGGTGAGAAATGTCCACCCTTTATTGGATCCACTCTCTATTTCCAGTTTTGGTTTTCACACAGCTTTTGACAGATTCTCTGGTCATGATCTAAATACCTCTGTTTAGTACTGGGAAGTAGACAGAATTTCAACCAATATTGGCTCTTTTCTTTTTCCTTTCCTCCCTCCCCCCTCCCTCCCTCCCTTCTTTCTTTCTATGGTCTTTTTGAGACAGGGTCTCTCTGTAGCCCCGGCTGGCCTTGAACTCAGAGATCCACATGCCTCTGGCTCCATCTCTGTGAGCCACCACACCTGGCTCTTTTTTTCTTTAATATCTATTATTTTTTATTTTTGCGTGTATGAGTGTCATTGCCTGCATGTGTGCTAAGTGCACCCACACTACAATGTCCTCAGAGGGTCAGAAGTAGGTGTTGGAGCCCCTGGCACTAGAGTTATGGAAGGTTGTTAGTTGCCAGGTGAGTGCTGGGAATTGAACCCGGGTCCTCTGCAAGAGAGGCCTGTGCTCTTAACCACTGAGCCATGTCTTTAGCACCCCCTTTAAAAAAAAATTTTTTTATTAATTTTATTTATTTCTGTATGTGTATGAATGTACTGTCTGCATGCAAGTTTGTGCACCTGTGTCCTGCAATGCCGCGGAGGTCAGAAAAGGGTCTCGGATTCCCCCAGAACTGGAGTTCTCCTGGAATTGGAGTTTCAGACGGTTCTCAGCCACCATGTGGGTGCTGGGGATCGAACCCGGGTCCTCTGTAAGAGCAGTTGGCGCTCTTAACCGCTAGGCCATCTCTCCAGCCCTAGCCCCCACCTTTTAAATGTACTTATTTCTATTTTATTTTATGTGTATGAGTGCTATGTCTGCATGCAAGTACACCCGGGTCATGCAGTGCCCATGGAGGAGAGAGCAGGGGATTAGACACATTGGAACTGTAGTTACAGATGTTTGTCAGTCACCATGTGGGTGCTGGGATTCAAACCTGGGTCTTCTGCAAGAGCACCTGGAGCTCTTAACTACTGAACCATCTCTCCAGCCCCTCCCTCCCTCCCTCGTTCCCTCCCTCCCTTTCTTTCTTTTCTTTCCTTCTTTTCTCTCCCTCTCTCCCTCTCTCTCTCTCTCTCTCTCTCTCTCTCTCTCTCTCTCTCTCTCTCTCTCTCTTCTTTTGACACCATCTCCCTGTAACTCTGGCTGTCCTGGAACTCACTCTGTAGACCAGGCCGGCCTTGAACTCACAGAGATCCACCTGCCTCTGCCTCCCAAGTGCTAGGATCAAAGGCTTGCACCACCATGCCTGGCTTCTTTATTTAAAAAAAATTTTTACTTACTATTTTCTTTTTTTTTTTTTATATTTTGTATGTATATGAATGTACTGTCTGCATGTAGGTTTGTGCACCCGTGTCATGCAATGCCGCGGAGGTCAGAAGAGGGCGTCGGATTCCCCTGGAACTGGAGTTAAAGACGGTTCTCGGCCACCATGTGGGTGCTGAGGATTGAACCCGGGTCCTCTGCAAGAGCAGTCGGCACTCTTAACCGCTAGGCCATTTCTCCGGCCCTACTTACTATCATTTTATGCATATGAGTGTGTACTACCTCCTCTTGCCAAGTTTCAAAAACAATAGTGAAGACTAGAGGTTGGTGGGTAAGGACCCAAGAACTACTGGGCGTTGCAAACCCAAGACTAGCAGAGGATGAGCTGAGGTAAGATATGTGAAGCACACAGCATAGATGTGCTCAATAAACACACGCTTGTTTTGTGTTACTGTGAGGGCTTTTGGGATAGCACGCTTGTTCTGTGTTACTGTGAGGGCTTTTGGGATAGCATAAAATGCAAACAATTAGATACAGCACACACTGAGTTAACAATTACACCAGCCACTCTATTCATTTATCTTAACATTTTTCTTCTATTTATTATTGTTGTGTTTATGTGTGCCTGTGTGTGGATATATGTATGAGTGAGGGTGCACTTGTGCTGTGGTATGAATGAATGCAGAGGCCAGAGGACTGCTTTGGGAGTTGGTTCTCTCCTTCCACTGTGGTTTCCAAAACTGAGCTCAGGTTACTGGGGTTGGCAACGAGCTCCTTTAGCCACTGGGTCATCTTGCTCCTCAGATGCTATTTTTTTTTTAAATTTTTTTAAATTTAATTTTATTTATTTTTGTATGTGTATGAATGTATTGTCTGCATGTAGGTTTGTGCACCCATGTCGTGCAATGCCGCGGAGGTCAGAAGAGGGCGTCGGATTCCCCTGGAACTGGAATTCTCCTGGAACTGGAGTTTCAGACAGTTTTCAGCTGCCATGTGGGTGCCGGGGATTGAACCCGGGTCCTCTGTAAGAGCAGTCAGTGCTCTTAACCTCTAGGCCATCTCTCCAGCCCCTCACATGCTATTTTTTTTTTTTTAAACTTTTTTTTAAATTTTTATTTATTTATTTATTTTTTTTATGTGTATGAATGTATTGTCTGCATGCAGGTCTGCGCACCCGTGTCATGCGATGCCGCGGAGGTCAGAAGACGGTCTCGGATTCCCCTGGAACTGGAGTTCTCCTGGAACCGGAGTCACAGACGGTTCTCAGCCGCCATGTGGGTGCTGGGGATCGAACCCGGGTCCTCTGCAAGAGCGGTCGTCGCTCTTAACCGCTAGGCCATCCCTCCAGCCCCGCTCACATGCTATTTTAATGGGACACAGGTTCTCATTTTGTGGTCCAGGGATGAGGGTGGGTCCCAGTCTGGCTCTGGACCTGACTCTTGAGTCTGAGCTTCACTGCTTGGTATCTTGGCCTCTCCCTGCTCTTCCACCACATGACACAGCCTCTGTACATACTCAGCAGCACTAGTGTCAGTGCACAGAACCTCTCGAACGTACTCAGTAGCACTAGTGTCAGCGCACAGAACCTCTCGAATGTGCTCAGTAGTACTAGTGTCAGTGCACAGAACCTCTCGAACGTACTCAGTAGCACTAGTGTCAGTGCACAGAACCTCTCGAACGTACTCAACAGCACTAGTGTCGGTGCACAGAACCTCTCGAACGTACTCAGCAGCACTAGTGTCGGTGCACAGAACCTCTCGAACATACTCAGCAGCACTAGTGTCAGTGCACAGAACCTCTCGAACGTACTCAGCAGCACTAGTGTCAGAGCACAGAACCTCTCGAAAGTACTCAGAAGAACTAGTGTCGGTGCACAGAACCTCTCGAACGTACTCAGCAGCACTAGTGTCAGTGCACAGAACCTCTTGAATGTACTCAGCAGCACTAGCATCAGGTGCACAGAACCCCTCGAACGTACTCAGCAGCATTAGTGTCAGGTGCACAGAGCCTCTCGAACATACTGAGCAGCACTAGTGTCAGTGCACAGAACATATCGAACGTACTCAGCAGCACTAGTGTCAACAGCTGCTGTTGTTCCCCACGTGTCCATTCCTCTCACTCTGGAGCTGAGCCCACTGAGTCATGGGAAAGCTATTTCATCCATGTGATTTCCTATTTAAGATGAGGTCATCCTGGCTAGTGCTGGTAACGGAAGGAGGAAATGTGGACATAGACACACACATAAGAGAATGCTGTGAGAAGCTGAGGTGGGCAGGAAAGGGTCATCTGTGTCCTTCAGAGGGAGGTGGTCCTGCCAGCACCTGCATTTTGGCCTTCTGCTTCCAGATCTGAGCATCTGTTTCTGTCGTTTCAAGCCATTGAATTTGGTCTCGCAGTTAAAGAAAACACATAAGGACGGGAACTGTTCCTGGAGTGCCACACTCTGCAGGGCTTATAATGGATGCTCTTCAGGGAGGTGGGAGGGACTCTCCTCACCTGAACCTCTCAGACCTTCAGACTGGCTTGACTTCTTATCATCTACACAGCAAGCTTGACTGGGTCCTCACAGGCCTCATTCTGTTTTCTGAGCCCTAGGCTTGATCTATCCGGCAGTCTTCCTGGGACAGGGGCTCTGCCAGATCCTGAGAAAGTTCTGCCCAAGTCCAGAATTCCACTCCTACCCTAGCCTGGGACAGTAGACTCTGCTGCTCTGTCGGCCAGCAGGGTCCTGCTATTATGTGTAGAAGGTAGCGATGTCACTGTGGACCTGGTGTTGCAAGGCTCTGTAAAGGAGCTGTGATCTGAGCTATAGCAGACAGTGAGGTCTGGGATTGATAGACTGGCCTGTAACTCACTATGCACACCAGGCTGGCCTCCAGCTCACAGCAATTTGCCTGCTTCTGCCTCCCAAGTGCTGGGATTAAAGGCATGTGCCACCATGTGGGACCTGATAATCCATGATGGCTGAGCCGGAAGTGAGCTGGCTTCACTCGATAACCTAGAAGGCCAGAAGTAGCGAAAGCCATTGCCTGGTGGATATCGGGCTCCTGCAGCCACCCCCGGGGAGTGTACCCTGATGTACAGCATTCCCAAGCCTGTCCATTCTGAGGCACACCTCGGTCTTGGGAACCAAATGGTGTATCCGCCATAAAAGCCTAATCTCAGGAGACAAACGGTACAGAACTTGGCCACTGTAAAAAGTGCATGCAGGCTTCCTTTTTTGTCCCACCCCCATCCTTGCTAAGAGTCCACCGAAGCTACTATATAAGACCCTAAAAGTCCTGGAATAAATGAGTTCTCTGGCCCCTCTGATGCTCACTCCCAGGTCTCTCTGTGATCTGCTAGGCTCACCTGCGCTCTGAAGCCGTCCCTACCCCCTCCCTATCCCAGCCTATGGCTTGGGACACACAACACTGGGCGTGCTCCCTCGTGGTGACCAGCGAGGACATGGAAGAAGCCCACACCACAATGCCTGGCTTTTTTTTTTTTTTTGAAACAGGGGGCTTGGCTGACCTGGAACTCCTAGCAATCCTCCTGCCTCAGTGCTGAGATTACAGGCATGAGTCAACCATGCCTGGCTTTGGATGGACACTTAGCCTGAGTCTTATCAAGGGACCAATACATGTGGGGCTGCAGAAAGGAGCAAGGCGGGGTCCCTGTCCTCCTGGAACTGGTATCTGAACCCAGGCTTGTGAGAGATGACACAGAGCACGGAGCCAGAGGCCCAACAGCCAGAGCAGCAGAGGAGGCTGGGTGAGGGCAGTACCACTGACGTGCTAGGATCAGCCAGGCAGTGTGCAGGTGCCTATGGAGTCAAGGGAATTCAAGTCCCAGAATTCTCAGGGACAACAGTGACCTCTGTGAAACCTTCTCTGACCCTACAGTGTAGAGTAAGGAGGACAGGGCTCTCTGCCTGGAACCTGAGTCCCAGCATCTCAGGACATCATTACACAACTGTTCATATTCTGGGAGGAATTCAATAGGCAAAGCATCATCTCTGGATTACCTAAACAAAACTCAACATATTTCAAGTGTGATTTGACCCATAGACTTAGTTTTCAAGGATCTATCTACCACCAGGAAAAAAAAAATGTTATGAGGTTGCCACTAGCCACATGACACAGCACTAGCTAAAACCAGATCTGACTTAGTCACAGCTGGGCCAAAGCCAAAGGGGGCCGGCACTCACCTCTCTGATGAGATGATGGGCATGTCTGTCTGCACATCTGGAGCAGAAAAACAACAACGAACATTTGATTAGTTTCACACAAATTTCCTTAGGAGGAAACCCCACTAAAAAGATTATTTCAAGACCCACCAGCCACACAGCGGGAAGGTGGATCCATCCACTGGCCACAGCTAGCTTGTTTTGGCTGCCACCCTTCCCTGCACCCACAGAGTACCAGGCACTGTCACCACACACACCCTCCTGTGGCTCAGGTGGTAACAGCTCCTCAGCTCTAGTTCTGCATGAGGGTCAGCTCTCCATCCTGTCTGCACGGGAGCTGCCCCACCGTCCTGTCTGCACGGGAGCTGCCCCCATCGTCCTGTCTGCATGGGAGTGCCCCCACCATCCTGTCTGCACCGGAGCTGCCCCCACCGTCCTGTCTGTGCAGGAGCTGCCCCCACCGTCCTGTCTGCGCGGGAGCTGCTCCCACCGTGCTGTCTGCACGGGATCTGCCCCCACCGTCCTCTCTGCACGGGATCTGCCCCCACCATCCTGTCTGCACGGGAGCTGCTCCCACCGTGCTGTCTGCACGGGAGATGCTTCCAGCTCCCCTCTTGCGTGGCAGGCGAAGGACCCTTGACAGGAGTGTGGTTTGGAGTATGGGGTGTTGGGCTCCAGCTCAGTCTCCAGGTATCAGGTCATTTAATACTCTTGGTCCCCTCATTCTGTGTTTAGAAAAGCTAAAGTTTCCAAAACTCAGCCTCATCTGCAGCTAAAAGAGGCTTTGAAGGGAGACTGTCTAAAAGTCTAGGGAAGTGGGCACGTGCCCAGGAGCAGCAGACCTCCTCAGCACCCCTAAGGGAGGACACAGCAGGATGGTGCTGAGAAGGACGGATGGATTCCAGGGTGGTTTGTCAAGCAGCATCACTGTAACAGGAGATGATGGACAAAGCCCATCCCATGACCTTGTCACGTAAGGGAGGTCCTCGGAAGGTGTTTATACGACCAACCGGAGGATACACGTAGTGTCCAACTGATTCTTTTTTTTTTTTTTTTTTTTTTATGAGACTTCTTTTTATTTTCTGTATATGAGTGTCTTGGCAGCATGTATGTAAGTGTACCTATGCTGTGCAATGCCCAAGGAGGTCAGAAGGCATTGAATCTCCTGGACCTGGAATTAGGGACAGTTCTTAGCCATCATGCTGGGAATTGAACCCAGGTCCTCTGAAGAGCAGCCAGTACTCTTGTGTCTCTCCAGTTTGATTCATTAAAAACATTTTTTTAAGATTTATTTTGATTTGAATGTGTGTGTATCCACATGCATGCCCTGGGTCCTCTGTGAGATCAATAAGGGCTCCTAACCACTGAGCTGTCTCTCCAGTCTCCAATTAAGGATTATTTTTAAATATTTTAACTTTTCTGCAATTGTTTTAATAGTTTTCAAAGGTAAATCTGCAAAGCCTGCCCTAGACTCCACCATCTTGGAGTGTGGCTATGTGCAGGGAGTGAATCCAAGGCCTGTACTCCAGCCAAATCCTGTATCACTGAGCTACAACCTTGGTTTTTTTTGAGGCAGACTCTTGCTATGTAACAGACTGGCCTCAAACACTGCCTCAGTGTCTCCTCTAGGTGCTAAGTTTACAAGCATGCATTACCATGGTGGACTTACCCTTCCATTCCAGGATTTATTTACTTATTTAGACAGGGTCACCACGGAGCCAAGGCTAACCTGGAACTTCCTATGTAGCTCAGGCTGCCTTTAATTCACATCCTCCTCTCTCAGCCTTCCAAGCGCTAGAATTAGAAGAGCGCCACCTTGACTGGCTTTATTTAACTGCTGTGTAAAGCTAAATGCTGTACATATCAATGGGATAGCATGTTTCCATACACATAGACTCGTGTAATGTTGAAATCAGGTTAAACACCTGTTTCCTCAAATCTGTTCAGCTTTAAAAATGTAATTAAATAGCACTTTTTATCCCTCCATATCAAACACCCACAGCTCACTGCTCTCGCTGCCATACTGTCGTTCCCTTGGCTCTGCATCCTCTTCACATGAGTACAACTGTCTGCAACTGATCCCTCCCTCATGGATACTTGGTGTCCCTTCCTCTGACTATCACGAACAGTGCTTATGAACAGCCTATGCTATAGTTCTTCGCAATCTTTTTCAGTGTATCCTTAAGATGAATCCTACAAGCGAGGTCATACAGAGATGCTAGCTGTCCACAGACAAGGACCTTTACTTGCTGCTATATGTCAAAATTAACTCATGGATCCAAGGCCTAGATTTACGAGCTAAAACTGTAAAACCCTTAGAGGACAGTGGGGACGTCTGTATGCAGTGGAGGCAGCAGACTTTATAAAGTGTGATACTATGGCATGAGTGACAAAGGGGAAAATAAGGCAAACTGGGTTCACTAACATGAGCAGCTTCTCCCACCTCACTCATTAGGAGGACTGTTACCCAGGCTCACCGGCTGTGTCTATAATCTCAGTATCTGAGAGGCTGAGGCAAAGGATGGCAAGGTCAAGGCCAGCCAAAGAAACACAGTAAGACTACATTTCAAGAACAAAAATGAAAGAAAATATGGCTGTTGCGGAACACTATCCTCTGGGCTTAACAGCCTCACATCTTCATAGAGCCACTGTGACTACTCACAAGAGACCCTTCAAGATCAGGCCTCCCTCCTCCATTTCCCTCCAGCTGTGGGTATAATTCTGACCCACAGGCAGGTGCTCTCCAGGTGCTAGGGTTTACAGAGTGGAAATTTACTGAAGGGGGACTCCATCTGTATAGCTATGGTGAAGTCATTTCACCCACACCGGGGCGAGACTTCACAATGATGGGGCTGCTTCAGAGTCACCCACACTCCTGTAAGTGATCCCTTACCTATGCTCTATAAATAAATGCAATAAAATCATTGGTTCCCCAAGTTGGACTTTGTCGAACTGTTACTTTGGTATGTTAACGCCCTAGCTGGGGTGTGCAAATGTTCATTTGTTCATGTCTCCGTAGGAAAAGCTCCTGCACATGGGTTCACAAAGACACAGAGAAACTTGTGCACTGCCGGTGGGACTGTAGAAGGACCTGGCCAACATGGAAAACAGTTTGGTGATTCTCCAAAAAGTTAAACATGAAGTTACATTTGAGCCAGTAATTCTATTGCTAAAAAGACTGGGGAGGGGGGCTTGAGAGATGGCTCTGCAGAGGACCTGGGTTCGATTCCCAGCACCCATATAGTGGCTAATAACCATCCTTAGTGCTAGGCGTGGTGGTGCACGCCTTTAATCCCAGCACTCAGGAGGCAGAAGCAAGAGGATCTCTGTGAGTTCAAGGCCAGCCTGGTCTACATAAAGAGCTCCAGGCCAGCTGGGACTAACGGGAGACACTGTCTCAAAAAAAAAAAAAAAAAT
>VZQC01014578.1:476672-541891 GCA_009823505.1 Rhizomys pruinosus
CCCGGCAACGCGGGCCTGGGGGTGGGGGTGGGGGGTAAGGGTGGGCACCGCAGCCGTCAAGCAACGCGGCCGCAAAAGCAGCCAGCCGCGCAGCCGCAGAGCTGACCCGCCGCGTCTCAGCGCAGTGCGCCTGCGCGCAGTGTTACAGCACTGATTTGATGGCCGGAAGCTAATGAGGGGCTTGTGGGAAAACGTGCTCCACTTTCCCTCTTTAACCCTCCCAGCTATCCTCCAAGGCCCATTTTTTAAATGTTTATATATTATTTATTTATTTATTTATTTATTTATTTATTTATTTATTTATTTATTTATTTATTTATTTTTGGTCTTTTCAAGACAGGGTCTCCCTGTAGCCCCAGCTGTCCTGGAACTCACTCTGTAGACCGGGCTGGCCTTGAACTCACAGAGATCCGCCTGCTTCTGCCTCCCAAGTGCTAGGATTAAAGGCGTGCGCCACTACACCCGACTATTTTTATTTTATGTGTATGAGTATTTTCCTTGTTTGTATGTAAATACACCCGTGTCGTGCAATGCCTACGGAGGTCAAAAGAGGGTGTAGGATACCTTGGAACTAAAGTTACAGCCGGTTTTTAGCCGGTGTGTGGGTGCTGGGAATAGGAATCCGGGTCCTCTGCAAGAGCAGCTAGTGCTTTTAACCGCTGAGCCAGCTCAGTTATTTTTATTTTTATTTTTTTTGGGGGGCGGTGACTTTTCGAGACAGGGTCTCCCTGTAGCCCCAGCTGTTCTGGAACTCGTTCTGTAGACCAGGCTGGCCTTGAACTCAGAGATCTGCCTGCCTCTGCTTCCTGAGTGCTGGGATTAAAGGTGTGCGCCACCACGCCTGGTTTAAAGACTTTTTTTTTTCTTTTAGGTCATTCTTTGTAAAGATGGTTTTTAGCCGCCATGTGGGTGCTGGGAATCAAACCCAAGTCCTCTGCAAAAGCAGTCGGCCCCTCTTAACCACTGAGCGATCTCTCCAGCCTCAAGCCAGCTCTCTTTTAAAGATGAGCTAGGAAGTCGCCTGTTCAGTGCCTCGTAGTCACTCCCATCCACCAGGGATGGGAGGCCAATAAACTATTCCACAGCTGTGCCCATCGGATACTGTGACTTCAGTGTGACATGGGGTTATGGCTCACACAGGTTGCAGCATGCAACATCCCACCTGAAGCCCCTAGGTGCTATGGCTTTGCTGAGTGCCAGCAGCCAGGCGTGTGGTCTGAGCCTTTCTCCTTCACATGGAGTGACAACTCTCTGAGCTGTTTCCTATACTGAAAAATGGCTTGTAGGACTTTGCGTGAAACAAGAGTGGGGTGGTTTTGTATTAACTTTGCCCTGGGAGAGGTGGAAAAACGACTACTGACTCCAAATAGGGCTCCAGTCACTGGAGTCCCCACTTCCCTTAACATTCCACCCTTCAAACACTAGCACCTCTGGGGACTGCATACAGCTGGCAGGATTACACACAGCCAGGAGTGGGGTGCAGGGGAGACTGGCTGGAATCTCTCAGGTGAGGGTCTAATAACCCTACCCCCCTCTCCTATTAGGGAACATTAACGGTGCCATCTTCTTGAGGGGTGCTTGCAGTCATTCAGAGCTGCTCTGGTTAAAATTGTAATGACTGTGGCTGGAAAGATGGCCTAGCGATTAAGAGCTCCAACTGCTCTTGCAGAGGACTCGGGTTCGATCCCCAGCACCCACATGGCGGCTGAGAACCATCTTTAACTCCAGTTCTCAGGGAATCTGACACCCTCTTCTGACCTCTGTGGCAGTGCACGACACAGGTGCACAAACCTACATGCACAGTACATTCATACACATAAAAATAAATAAATAAAATTAAAAAAAATCTAAAATTGTAATAACTTTGTTAGGTCCCGGCCCCGGGGGGAGTAGGTTGAACACCCGGAACTGTGAGGGGAGCGAGAGGCGGAGACCCAAGGCATGCCAGAGGAGGCACGGGCAAGCCCACCTTCCCTGCACCATGCTCATAGAAGACCTGGATACCCTTAACTCCTGGCTGGCCAAGTTACAGGAGCCGATAAACTTCAGGTTTTGTGGACAAACTATTCGAAAGTCTGTACACTAAAAAGTACTTCCCCCTTTGGAACCAGTTAAGCCAAAAACCACTAATCCAAGAAAAAGAAGAAATCAGAAGTTTAAAAAAAAAGAAGAGGTTTTTCAGGAGCCAGAAGAGGAAGAACGAGGTAATAGAAAAAGAAGTATCCTAGTCCCCAGAAGAGTTGCTCAGAATCTAGTGACTAAAGGACACTGGAGAAGAAAAGCGAAGATGGTAAGTGGAGAGACTATGACAGATACTACGGCGCAGTGAGTCGTATCAGGGGAAGTATGACTAGAGAAGAGGCTGGAGCAAGAGCCGAGGCCTGAGTCGGAGCAGGAGCCCGCAGCAGGGGGCGAATCAAAGACCGGGACCTCAACAGGAATGTTGTAGAGCACAGGGAAAGATCAGAGTTTAAGAGTGAGAGAAACGACTTGAAGAGTTCCTATGTGCCTGTGTCTGCTCCACCTCCCAACTCTTCTGAGCGGTATTCGTCTGGGGCGCAGTCTATTCCCAGCACTGTTACTGTGTTTGCACCTGCTCACCCTTCTGAAAATACAACTGAGAGTTGGTCTAATTACTCTAACAGTCATAGCTCTTCCAATTCTTTTGGTCAAAACCCACCACCAAGAGGAGATGCAGAGATTATGATGAAAGAGGATTTTGTGTACTTGGTGACCTTTGTCAGTTTGATCATGGAAATGATCCCCTAGTTGTTGATGAAGTTGCTCTGCCAAGTACTATTCCTTTCCCACCTCCTCATCCTGGGCTTCCTCCAACCACCTCCTAGAATGTTAATGCCTCCAATGCTAGGCTCAGGCCCTGTTCCCGGTCCCTGCCCAGGGCCAGGTCCTGGCCATAGTATGAGACTTCCTATTCCTCAAGGACATGGTCAGCCACCACCTTCTGTGTGCTTCCCATACCAAGACCACCTATTTCACAGCCAAGCTTGATAAACAGCTGTGAGCAGCCTGGGACAGATGCAGTGCCTGATCTTGTCCCAGTGGGAGCAAGACTACCTCCTCCTTTGCCCCAGAATCTTCTTTATACAGTATCAGAAAGACAGCCCATGTATTCTCATGAACATGGTGCTGCTGCTGCATCTGAGCAGCTTCAGTTGGGGACACCGCCCCCTCTGTTGCCAACCTCATGGGATCTTCCATTAGGTATCAGCCCCACCCCTCTGGTCCCAGATACATATGAACCCAAAGGTTATAATCCAGAAGCTCCTAGTATTACCAGTTCTGGTACATCACAATACAGACAGTTCTTTTCAAGAACACAGATATGACGCCCCAACTTGATTGGCCTAACATCTGGAGATATGAATGCAAATCCAAGAGCTGCTAATATTATCATCCAGACTGAACCACCAGTTCCTGTTTCAACTAATAACAACATAACGAGAGTAGTCCTTGAACTAGATAGCTGAAAAAGAGCTATGAGTGGTTTGGAAGGGCCACTCATGAAGAAACCTTGGCTGGGAAAGCAAGGAAATAAGAGTCAGAGTAAGCCAGGTTTCCTTTAGAAGAATCAGTATACCAATACTTAGTTAGAGGTCAAAAAAAATCCCTCAGGAACTGAACAATGTTGCCAAGCTCAACGAACACTTCAAAGTTTGAAACCATAGTTAATATCCAGGTTGCTTTTAAGGGTGATCCGGAAGCAGCACTCATACAATATCTAACCAGCGAGGAGGCCAGGAAAACCATTTCCAGCACAGAAGCATCTTTTTTTTTTATCATTTTCTTTCTTTTTTTAATTTTTAATTTTATTTTATTATTTATTTATGTCTATGAATGTATTGTCTGCATGTAGGTTTGTGCACCTATGTCTTGCAATGCCACGGAGGTCAGAAGAGGGTGTCGGATTCCCCTGGAACTGGAGTTCTCCTGGAGTTGGAGTTACAGACAGTTCTCAGCCGCCATGTGGGTGCTGGGGATCGAACCCGGGTCCTCTGCGAGAGCGGTCAATGCTCTTAACCACTGAACCATCTCTCCAGCCCCAGTGACCTTGTTTTGTTTTGTTTTTGCTTGCAGCTTTGCTTTGAGCCAGTGACCTTGTTATTTGCAAGATGGCCTGGCAGGGAGTCAGGTAAATTATCTTCCCAAAGTTGAATCTACAGGTCTCCAGTGCTCAGACCGTGCAGGAAGGTGGGGAGCTGACACTGCAGGAAGATGATTCTGGAGATGGTGGGGCCAAGAGTACCAAGATTTAAAGTCTGAATTTTCTCTTGCTCCTAGTCTTTGCATATGCTTCTAGTGCTGCTGCACCGTTCTTCTCCCTCCTGTTAGCTGCATTAATTTCTGGCCGCCCTTTAGATATCAGATCTCATCTCCCCTCCCTCCAGACTCCTGGCTCCAGCTCGGGTGGCTGTCTCTGTGTCCTATAGTGGAATGGCAAATCCTGTGTTGTCCCCATTTCCTGGTCCTTTTTTTTTTTCAAAGCCAATTTTTATTGAAGCTTTGTGCATTTCATACAAAATTTCCAATCACATCTAGACCCATTCCGCCTCCCTGCCCCCCACCCCATCAGAGCTCATGCATTCTGCCAAACATGTTTTTCATCTTTTTCTCAGTCTCTTTTAAAAATTTCAATCTCAAAAATACCAAATAATAAATAAATAAATAAATAAAAACAAAACAATAAAATAAATAAATAAAATTTTCAATGCAGAAATTTACTGTTTCGAGTTCACTGTTTCGAGAAGTTCACTGTTTCGGTCAGTTTTTTTTTTAATTTTTTTTATTAATTTTATTTATTTCTGTATGTGTACAGAATGTATTGTCTGCATGCAAGTCTGTGCACCCGTGTCATGCAATGCCGCGGAGGTCAGAAGTGGGCATCGGATTCCCCTGGAGCTGGAGTTCTCCTGGAGTTGGAGTTTCAGACGGTTCTCAGCCGCCATGTGGGTGCTGGGGATCGAACCCGGGTCTTCTGCAAGAGTGGTCGGGCTCTTAACCGCTAGGCCATCTCTCCAGCCCCAGTTTTTTTTTTTTTTTAATGTGTATGAATGTACATGTAGGTTTGTGCACCTGTGTCGTGCAATGCCGTGGAGGTCAGAAGAGCGGTGTCGGATTCCCCTGGAACTGGAGTTAAAGACGGTTCTCAGCCACCATGTGGGTGCTGGGGATAGAACCTGGGTCCTCTGCAAGAGCAGTTGGTGCTCTTATCCGCTAGGCCATCTCTCCAGCTCTTCAGTCAGGTTTGTGACCCAGTCTTTCAGTCTTTTGTTGTCGTTCCTTCCAATTTGCATCACTCCAAACTATGCACATATGCATGCCACATATATCTTTTAGCATCTTCAGCTTATGATTTCTTTTTTTTTTTTTTAATTCGGCTGAAAGATGTCATGTTTGAAGGCTCCTCCTTGGTAAGCCCAAACAACCATCAGTTCTGCCCTTGTGCTCCACGGTAAGCCCAAACAACCATCAGTTCTGCCCTTGTGCTCCACGCTGGGGTTTTCCCTTCCCATGGTCACCAAATGAGATCCAGTAAGTGCCAGGTCCTGTCTTGATCTTCCTGTACTGGTCTCTGTGATACAGCCTTGTAGTCCAACAATGGCAGTCTATACTCTGGAGAGTATAGACTGTATACTCAGTATATACAGTATATACAGTATAGACTGTATATACTGTATACCCAGTAGTAGCTCAGTCCACAAGTTGGATGTCTCAGTAGTCCCCATCTGGCACTGAAGGTTTGGAGGATTCTTGGAGAGACATGAGTCTTCAGTCCATATTGGAAGGTTGAAAAGCTGTGTCTCATGTCTTTGAAGGATGGCAAAAGCAGTGGCAGCCTCAGAGTAGCTGCACTTACCAACCAAGGCAAAACAACTGTGCTCTTTTTTTTTTTTTTTTTAACTTTTTGTCTTTTTACTAAGATCTCAAGTTTTATACCTGAAGTACAATTTCTCAGGCCTTACTAACTATTTCTGGTTATACTTTCCTTTTGGATGCTTAAGGCCACACTGTTACCACAGATTAACCAAGGTTTTTGTTTTCTCAAGGTCAGTTGAGGATCTGGTCCTCATGTTTTGTGGGGGGAGGGAGCCTCTGGCTCCTTTTGGCATTTCATTTACCAGTTCCATCCACTTGAAGACAAAGTCAGGTCCTGCTAGACCAGGCTTCCTTTTTTTTTTTTTTTTTTTGGTCTTTTCGAGACAGGGTCTCCCTGTAGCCCCAGCTGTCCTGGAACTCACCTTGTAGACCAGGCTGGCCTTGAACTCACAAAGATCCACCTGCCTCTGCTCCCAAGTGCTAGGATTAAAGGCGTGTGCCACCACGCCCGGCAGCCAGGCTTCCCTTTTTTGAATCATGAGCAGACTTTCCTCTTTATAGACTGGACACTGGGTGAAGTCCCATTAGTGGATCTCCAAGACCTCCCTGTACAGGAAGACTGGTGACTCACATTTGCAGGACATTTCAATAGATGTCCCCATGCATAGTCCCCTGGGATTTAGTTGACCTCTGAGGGCAAGGAACAAAGTTATCCCTTGGGACCCTTGGCCAAATTGGTATGGGCATTAAGTATGGTCGTTAAGCCTTCCCCCCCTCACTTCCTGTGTTTGCACTTTCCTGTGGAGGTCGAGGTCAGATGCTGCTGCTGCCTGTCTTCCTCAGTTGCTCTACATCTTTTTATTTATTTATTTTTGGTCTTTTTTGAGACAGGGTCTCCCTATAGCCCCAGCTGGCCTAGAATTCAATATGGAGACCAGCCTAGCTTCTGTCTCACAGAGATTGGTCCGAGTCTTCTTCCAGAGTGCTGGGCTTAAAGGCGTGTTCCACCTTACCTGGCACCAACTTATGTTTTGAGACGTGATCTCTCATGGAACTTGGAGATCATTGATTTGGCTAGGCTGGCTGGTCAGTGAGCCCCCAGCATCATCCTTTCTGCCTCCCCAGGACTGTGCCAGGATTACAGGATTAAGTCAATACACCCAACTTTTTTTTTTTTGTTTGTTTGTTTGTTTGTTTTGAGGCAGGGTCTCCCTGTAGCCCCAGCTGGCCTGGAACTCACTCTGTAGACCAGGCTGGTCTTGAACTCACAGAGATCTGCCTGCCTCTGCCTCCTGAGTGCTGGGATTAAAGGCGTGCACCACCACACCTGCCCGGGCACAACCAACTTTTTATGTGGGTGTTGGGGGGTCCAAATTCAGGTCCTCATATTTGTGAAGCAAACTCTTTACTGCCTGAGCTGCAGCCCCACTGGTCCTTCTTAACTGGACTCCAAGTTACTGGTAAAGGAAGATGACAGTACGGCCCTCGGTGGCTGCTTGGCCTCCAGGGGCCTCGGCTGTTTGACTAGTGAGTTCAGCTGAAGATAAATCTCATTCTGAAGAGTTTAATGGTTAGAGCTGAAAACCTGGTTAAGATTAACAGAATAGTGGGGTCTTTGTTGGTTTGTTTTATTTTATTTTTGTGAACGTGTTCTCTGCATGTGTGCCTGTACATTGTTCATGCAGTGCTCATGGAGGCCAGAAGAAGCTGTCAGATTCCCTGGAACTCAAGTTACAGGTGGGTGTGAGCTACCGTGCGGGTCCTCTGCAAGAGCAACAAGTGCTCTTAACCTCTGAGCCGTCTCTCCAGCCCCTTAGTTTTTCTTTCTTTCTTTCTTTCTTTCTTTCTTTCTTTCTTTCTTTCTTTCTTTCTTTCTTTCTTTCTTTCTTTCTTTCTTTCTTTTTCTTCCTTCCTTCCTTCCTTCCTTCCTTCCTTCCTTCCTTCCTTCCTTCCTTCCTTCCTTCCTTTCTTTCTTTTGCTTGCTTTTTCTTGATATTTTTGAGACAGGGTCTCCCTTTAGTCCCAGCTGGCCTGAAGCTCGCTCTGAAGACCAGGCTGGCCTTGAACTCACAGAAATCACAGAGATTCGCCTGCCTCTGCCTCCCAAGTGCTGGAATTAAAGACGTGCTCCACCACACCCGGCTTAAAGATGGTTCTTGGCCACCATGTGGGTGCTGGGAATCGAACCCAGGTCCTCTGCAAGAGCAGTCAGTGCTCTTAACCTCTGAGCCATCTCTCCAGCCCCAGCCCCTTAGTTTTTTGATTGATGCAACCAAATACCTCAAGCTCTGGAACTTGATAAGAAAGGCATTTATTTAACTCCCAATTCTGGGGATTCAAGGATATAGCAGCAGCATTGACTAGGCTTTAAGGAGGAGCCCACGTCAGAGGGAGAACCCAGCACCAGACAGGAAGCCCAAGGGCAGCTCAGGGTCAAGTTTAGGCAACTCACTCTCGTGAGAACCTGCCCTACAAGATCAGTGTTCCCTTCAAGGGCAGTGACCCCCGTGACCTAAGGACCATCCACTCAACTCCACTCTTAAAAGTCCCAGCCTGTAACACAAGCACCCTCAAGGGACAAACTCAGAGCCTTTCCAATCATAGGGAGTGGTAAATGGACCGTCTGAGCAGGGAGGAAGCAGCGGGGGTGGGGGGGTGGGGGGGTGAGACTGCACTGGAGCAGAGCAGCCAGTATAGGAAATGCAGGTTGAGCATCCTTATCCAAAATGCTTGAGACCAGAAGTATCTTAGATTTTGAAATATTTGTTTACACATATATAATGATACATCTTTAAAAATTGTTTATGTGTATGACTGTATTGCCTGCATGTGTGTAAGTGCACCTGTGTCATGCAGTGCTGGAAGAGGCCAGAAGAGGGTGTTGGATTCCCTAGAACTGGAATTATGGACAGTTGTTAGCTTCCATATGGGTGCTGGGAATTGAACTCAGATCCTCTGGAAAAGCAGTCAGTGACCTTAACTGCTAAGCCATCTCTCTAGCCAATAATGAGATATCTTGAAGATGGACTAAAATATGAATATGAAATTCATTTGTTTTATAGACATCCCAAATAGCCTGAAGGTAATCCGACATGGATTTTCCTAGAGCTGTTGCATTTTGACTGACCCATTATCACAAGGTCAGCTACAGAATTCTGTATTCGAGTCTGAAAAGCTTCAGATTTTAGGTTTTCAGATTCCAGATGCTTACCCTGTGCTGTGCTGGTTTTAGAATGAAAGGGAATTCCAGGCTGTTCAGTTCAACTTCATTTTCGTTAACTGAAAAGGATGCAGTGGTGACAGAGCAGGTCTGGTGGGGTTGAGACTGGACCTCCCAGGTCTTCTATAAATCTCAGCCTGGCCTGATGCGTCATAGTTCTCATATTTACTGACAGTGGACCTCAGGAGCCCTGTCCTCACAAAGGCTCCAGAGAAAAGGGCACAGAACGACAGATTCTCCCAAGATTTTTCTTCAGTGTGCACTGTTAACCCTTTATCCTTTTCTACACAAAAATACAGTACACCAGGTGTGGTGACACATTCCTGCAATCCCAGCATTCAGAAGGGTGAGGCCAGCTTGAGATACACAGTAGGGCTCTCTCTCTCTCTCTCTCTCTCTCTCTCTCTCTCTCTCTCTCACACACACACACACACAGACGCCCAGGACTTAGGAGGTAGAGGTGAGAGGATCATAAGTTTGAAGTCATCTTTGGATACATATTGAGTTTGAGGCCAATTTGTACTACTTAAGACCCTGTCTCAAAAGAAGAAGGGGTTGGAGAGTTGGCTCAGCAGTTAAGAGCTCTGGCTGCTCTTGCAGAGGTCCGGAGTTCAATTTCTAGCATCCACATGGCGACTAACAACTGTCTGTGACTCTAATTCCAGTGGATATGACGCCCTCTTCTGGCCTCTGCAGTTAATGAACACACGGGTGCATTTACACACATGCAGGCAATACACTCATAGAGATCCACCTAAGGGTTCAGATTAACTCATATCTTTATACTTTCTGCACGCAAACTTTGATTTCCTTGCTGGAGTATTTAAGAATAACCCATACTCAGGCATGATAGTATGTGCTCTAGCCACAGCGACTGAAGAGGCTGAAGTACTAGAATTGCTTGAGGCCAGGAGTTCTAGGCCAAACAAGGCAAGAGACTGAGGCCTAGCACCTGTACCTCCACGGCATCTTAACAACAAGGAATCTGATGCCCAGGGGAATCTGATGCCCTTTTCTGACCTCTGAGAGCATTGCATGACACCAGTGAACTTACATAAATGCAGCCAATACACATAAAAAATAAAATATTTTTTAAAAAAATATTTATTTATTATTTATTTATTATTTATTTCTCTTAAAAGAAAACCATATGAAATTTCATCCATATTTCAATATGGAGCTCTAACAGATGATGACTTAATATATTACAATACATGTAATTTAGGCATCTCTATACATACAGATCAATTATATAATTGATTCTATTTATGGTCATTATATGTATTCTATAAAGTCAGCAAATACCCACCTGTTATTTATTCCCAGGGGAGTACAGGGCTTCTTTTGGGAGCCTCTGACCATAGCATTTTTTCTCTTAAAAAATATTTATGGGGCTGGAGAGATGGCTCAGTAGTTAAGAACACTGGCTGCTCTTGCAGGGGACCCAGGTTTGATTCCCCACACCTGTATCTGCATGGCATCTTAACAATGGGGAATCTGATGCCCAGAGGAATCTCTGATGCCCTTTTCTGGCCTCTGAGAGCATTGCATGACACTGGCGTACTTACATAAATGCAGTCAATACACTCATACACATAAAAAATAAAATATTTTTAAAAATATTTATGTATTATTTATTTATGCCTGTATTATTTCTTTAGTACATGTGGAGGTCAGAAAACAAGTAGGAGTTGGTTCTCTCCTTCCATCATGTGGGTCTTGGGGATCGAACTCATGTCATCAGTCTTGGCAGCAGGTGCCTTTTCCAGCTGAACCATCTTATCGCCCCCATCACAACTTATTCATCTAGTGAATAGTATATAACTTTGTTTAACATTGGTGAGGTTCTACTTAAAGCCACCTTCTGTACTATCAGCTATTGATTCATTTTTGAACTCCCAGCCAGCTGGGTTGAACCTGCTGCCTGCTGCACCTTATCTAGGCTCTATTTCCTCCTGTAAGGCTCATTTCCCGGCTGAACAAAGCTCTAGAACACCTCAGCACTCTGCTTGGGGCCATTTTAAACACTTAAATCACCAATACAAAGCACAAAAATGTAGAAACCATGGCTCTAACTAACCAGTCAGCCTGGGCTGGGAGTGGGCACAGTGGGCTGACTCAGTGTTTGGCTGTCTGGTGCCTGAGCACATCTGTGAGAGACTGCAAAAGCCAGTCCTTTGTTTTGAGGTCACGAAAAATTAGGCGATTTTTACCAACAGAATTTGAGAGAAGGAAGGGAGGGTCTTCTGCGCCTGCCAGTACATGCAACATCCTTGACACAACTGGAAATGCACTGGAAACCTTAACATAGACGTCTGTGAACTGCAAGTGGAATCACTATGTAATATTTTATTATTATTAAAAAAGCTGTTTATCTTTTGTTCTGGTGGGGAGAGAGTTTGAGACATGTAGCCCAGGCTTCAAAATCTATGTAGTTGAGGGTGGCCTTGGATTCCTGATCTACCTCTTGTGCTTGGCTTAAAGGCCTGCACTGTGGATTACAGTTTCATAAAAACTTTTTATTTATCTGTTTTATGTGTATGCGTGCTTTGCTTGCATATATGTAAGCTCACCATGTGTATGCAATGCCCACAGAAGAGGTGGTTTGATCCCCTGGAACTGGAGTTATCCTCCACGTGGGTGTTGGGAACTGAACCCAGGACCTCTGCAAAAGCACCTAATGCTCTTAACTGCTGAGGCATCTCTCCAACCTGATTAAACAGTTTTTAAATCTGAAGTTCAAGTTCACCTGGACATCCTGTGTTTTATCTAGTTATCTTAGTTGAGTTTACTGTGCTGACTTGTGTGGTTGTGATAAGTGGCCTGTGGGATGGGTCAACACCACCTCTGGCTGGCTCCTGTGAACCTCCCTAGCAGATTGGCTAGCAGATCAGGCCATGTGTAAATCTGGCACCACAGAACCCCAGGACTTGGATTCATTTCGCTCTGGCACCCAACACACTGTTTTCAAAAACCCCAGTAAGAGGGGCTCAGCAGTTAAGAGCACTGGCTGCTCTTGCAGAGGACCTGGGTTTGGTTCCCAGCACCCACATGGGGGCTGAATTGCAGTTCCAGGGCATCTGACCCCCTCTTCTGACCTCCATGGGCATTACACACGCAAGTGCACTTACATCCATACAGGCAAAATACTCATAAAATAAAAATAAAGAAATAAAAGATGCCGGGCTTGGTGGCACACGCCTTTAATCCCAGCACTTGGGAGGCAGAGGCAGGTGGATCTCTGTGAGTTCAAGGCCCGCCTGGTCTACATAGTGAGCTCCAGGCCAGCTGGGACTAAAGGGCAGCGCTGTAGGCAAGCCACAAAAAAAAAAAAAAAAAAAGAGACACGGGTAAAAGTTGGTGGGAGGGCAAGAAGGTGACCTGGTCAGGTTGAAGAGCCTGGAAGAAGTGGCGTAGGAACTGGCCTGGCAAGCGATTCCAGTGTGTGCTGCTGTCAGGGGGAACTGGGCCAGCTGGGGGCAGGAAGTGAAAACCACGATAAGGCCGGATAGGTAAGGCGGGGCCGATGGTGGAGGCGCTTGAAGTTCAGGCTTGGCTTTTGGACTTTACCCCCCAGACAACGGGGAGCCACCTGCTGCATTTCACAGCAGGGCTGGGCAGTCCTGGTGTCGCCCCATTGTTCCCCGCAGACAGGCCCTAGCCTTGCATTGCTTCATTGTGTCCACCAGATGGCGGTGTTTCAGCAAATTTCGACCAGTGGACTCCAGGTGGATGCAAATACTCCTGGAAGCCTCTCCTGCTTTACCCCCAGCATCCCCAAGAAAGCAAGACATGAGAGCTGAGAAACAAAAATCAAATCGCACTCGGGGCCCAGCCTCACCCCCGCCCTGGGTGAAAGCTCTCTCATAGCTTTAAGGAGAAACTGGTTAGGCCACAGGAAAGGATACTGTGGGCAGCGTCCTTCACATTCACTATGGTCCAGCTCAGAAGCTCACAACAGGTCTTTCAAGTGGCCACAAGCCTGCTTCACAGGCAAGGAAGCGGAGGTCACCTTGACTCAGCCAGCTGACGCCTGTTAGGATGTGAGGGGACCATGAGGCAAAGGGTGAGCGGGAAGACCCTGGGGCTCTGGTTTGCTGGGTGGGGCTGAGGCCCAGGGTCCCAGTGCACAGGATCTAGGCCTGCCTTCAGACCCTATTTTTGGCTGCCAGAAAAACAAAAATAAAACAAAACCTAAAAGCCACCATAGTACTATTGTAGAAAATGGGTCCATTCCAGGTTGCTTTTTAGAGGAACACTTGCTTAAGTGAGTTAGAGATTGTCACACCCATTTTACAGGAAAGAAAACAGAGAGCTAAATGACTTATGTAAGGTCCCACAGGGCAGGGACAATTTTCTGGAGGAACTTGTGTGAATATACTTAAAGAGATACAATTTTTTTTTTGTCTTTTTGACAAATTTTTGTGGCATGAATATGATGAAGTGTTATCAATACACATGTGCTTGTGTATCAATAGACAAATTTCAAATGCAAGAATTATTTATGAAAATTAAAATGTATACACCATATTATCACATATTGAATTATGTTAAGAGCAACAGGAAGTCTATGCAACAAACTCATTAGTGGGACTTTGGTATAGGATATGGGGACTTCAGCGTTGTCTCTGAAGTACCATTTTTTTTATTTATTTATTTATTTATTTATTTATTTATTTATTTATTTATTTTGGTCTTTTCGAGACAGGGTCTCCCTGTAGCCCCAGCTGTCCTGGAACTCACTCTGTAGACCAGGCTGGCCTTGAACTCACAAAGATCCGCCTGCCTCTGCCTCTCAAGTGCTAGGATTAAAGGCGTGCGCCAACACGCCCGGCTTTTATTTATTTTTTTATGTGTATGAATGTACTGTCTGCATGTAAGTTTGTGCACCCATGTCGTGCAATGCAGCGGAGGTCAGAAGAGGGCATCGGATTCCCCTGGAACTGGAGCTAAAGACGGTTCTCAACCACCATGTGGGTGCTAGGGATCGAGCCTGGGTCCTCTGCAAGAGCAGTTGGTGCTCTTAACTGCTAGGCCATCTCTCCAGGCCTGAAGTACCATTTCTTTAACAACAACAACAACAACAACAACAACAACCACAACCCCATGGAAACAAATCTGAGTGATGAGAATACAGGCAATTATTAAGTTATTTCTTCTATTTATTTGTGTGAATACAAAAGAAGCTTTGGGGAAGTAAATAGAAAAAAAGAGAAGACAGTGAGGCTTTTCCTCTGGGCTCAGAAGGTGGCTGCAGGCGGCACTCCAGGAAGCTGGAGGACAGAGGAGAACGGCCGGCAGTAGGCAAGGACCAGGCTTGAGTTTGTAGCTGGTGAAGTTTCACTCCTTAGCACATCCAGGGCCCAGGGATCCACGCCTGCCACTGTCACACCTGCAGGTGAGGTGCAGGTGGCAGGTGAGGCTGCTGGACCCTTCGGGGAGGACAGGAGGATGGAGGAAGAGGCTGCAGGGCCAGGAGGGTCAGTTCCGTTGTGGGAGGTGCTGCTGGCGGGGGAGGAGCAGTGGTCGTTTTCTGGAAACTCTGGTCACACTGAGCATTTCTCAACACGTGTCCTGGACAGACTGCACCCACTTTCCTGGGCCAGGTGCTCCAACTGGGGAATAAACTCCAATTCTCACTTTTGCTTTTTGTCTTCCAGGGCTGTGCTGACCAGCATGCAAAATCCTGAGCGTTAATGTTCCCCTGAGCACCACACAGGAAAGTGCATGCAGCCAAGTGCTGCGTAACCACATTTGATGGATGGTGAGCGTCGCATCCACTCGAGGGAGCAGGTAGAATACTCAACCTACAAGTGCAGCAGGCTAGATCAGATGGCCTTGGCATGCAGCAGGTTGTACTGCCCATCTTTGCTCAAGCTAGACTGCCAAGCTGTATTTGCTCATCAGTGACATCACTACTGACTCCTTCCTCAGAACATACCCCACTGTCAGGGTGCGGCTGTGTGATTTTGTTCTCTTGGCCTTCCTTTCCATTTGTCACACTGAGCTGAGTGTGTTACTTTCAGGGGCTCAGTTTTCCACATCCATTCCTTAATGTCAGGGTATGCATGTGACATGTCCCGAACCCCCACCCCTTGGGGCCAGGCTCCAGTGCTTGCATGCTTGACCTTTTCCTGGTGGGTGTTTTGGGAGGCTATGGAACCCTAAAGACTATGGCCTAGCTAGCAGAAGTGTCAGTTGGGTCAGGCCTTAAAGATGATAGATAGTGGCTTCCTGTTCCTGATCCACGATGGGATGAGGTGTGGCAGTGGCAAACGCCCACCTCTACAAACCCAACCTCAGTGCTACCTCACAATGATGGACTGTGTTCCCCAAACCGGGAGCCAAAAGAAACCAACCTCCCCTTACCTTGTTTCTGTTAGGAATTCTGCCACAACCACAAGAAAAGTAACTAATATGCTCACAGTACCTTTCTTAGTAAACACTTTCAATTCGCTCCATTTTATTTTATTATTTTTTAAATTGTGTTCTTTTTTTTGAAGTCTTTATTTATTATTATTATTATTTATGTGTATGAATGTACTTGTCTGCATGTAGGTTGGTGCATCCGTGTCGTGCAATCCCATGGAGGTCAGAAGAGGGCGTCAGATTCCCCCAGACTGGAGTTAAAGACGGTTCTTAGCTGCCATGTGGGTGCTGGGAATTGAACCTGGGTCCTCTGCAAGAGCAGTTGGTGCTCTTAACCGCTGTGCCATCTCTCCAGCCCCAATTCGCTCCATTTTAAAGATGAGGAAAGTAGGAGTCAGAGCTAACAAGGTCATGACTACAGAGCAGAGGCTGATTCCGCGCTCGTCCCCCGCCTGACTCGCTTTATCCGTGGCCATTATACATCTGCATTGTTTGATGATTGTGTCTCTTATCCTAGAAGGGGGATCTAGCAAACTTCTAGTTTGGTTTTCTCTCTCAAAACACATAGGTCTTCTGTGTTCCAGGTTGCCTGTGTCTTTGTGTGGTCCCTGCAGGTTCTGACCTCTGAGCCATGGGTCATAATTTTCTTGGGTGGCTGAACAACTTCCATCTACTGTGTTCGCAGGACAGAGGGCCAAACCTAGCTTTCTTGCCTCTGTAGACATAGACACCTCAGATAACAGCAAAAGGCCTAAATTCCAGGCAAACCAATGATAATGTCCCAGTCATCAAGTTTGAAACCAGATTTCAGCAAAGACACACATTTGCTGCCAGAAAGCAAATAGCTTTTTCTTTTCTCTCTCACTTTTTTTTTCGCCTAAACAAAACATCCTCTTATGAAATATGTCCAATTTGCAATATTTACTTTCCCTTTATTTAATAACAGGAAAGGCTTCGCTGCACTTTTGTTGATTTTTTGCATTTCTTATTAAAATTCTTAAGGGGCTTTTGGGGGAACTTAATCAGCAGAAAAGGAGGAGAGAAAAACACTTCTCCTGTGCAGTCCAGAGGACTCGCTAATGGAGGAAGCGTGCTGTTTGTTTAAGAGCTTCGGACAGAGGAAGCAAACCGTCACGTGTTCTGGAACCTTCCTCCAACTCTCTGAACACTTTGTTTTCTGCTCAGGAACACAGAGCTGTGGTTCATACCCCCTTGCCAGGCTGGAAGAGATTTGGATAGTCATGGAGTACCCCGCACGCTTGCTGCAGGAGGCCTCAGTTTCCCCTTGTGTGTGGACGTGTGCAAATAGAGGGGTGACAGACCTGGTCTGGTCTCCCTTTCTGTGTAGCTTGCTTTCCTTGGGACTGAGAGGAAAGGCCATTATCATCGCACACTCCTCCACCCAACAGCTTTCCATAGCAACTCTCGGAGACAGGAAGACAATCCCCAATGTTCAAGGCTCAGAGAAGTGGAGCTACTACTGGCTAAATGCCATACAACTGGAGGATGGCAGAGCTGAGACCTGAGCTATGCTTGTCATGGCTGTCCGTGTTTTTATCACACTTCACTACATGGCCTCATCGTGGGAAAAGGCAGCAGAGTCTTTTGTGTAATGGACACATCCCTTCCTGGAGGTGTGAAAGCCTCTTCCCCGGAGAGGTCTTGGACATTCTGTCTTTGGTTTCAGAGTGAGTCTTCATATAGCTTCTAGGTCTTAGTTTTTATATTTTCATTTCAACAGAAATAATTATATGAGTTTTAAAATTACATTTATCATTGGATATATGTATATGGTGCACATGTCTGCACACTCACAGATAGATTAGAGGACAATTTGTGGATGTCAGGTCTCTCCTATCATATGGGTTCAGGGAACTGAACTCAGGTTATCAGTCATCTCACCAGCCCAGAAATAACATTTACAAATATTGTTACCGTAATGTGTGTATATTTCTTCAGTGGGGCCTTGTGCAGAGTCAGCAGCACTGCAAGTCAGAACCCAATGTGCCCCTTCCACAGACAAGGAGATTAAGCTCTAGACAGCCCAAGGGATTTGATACTCAAGTCTGCTGAAGACCAGAACTAGAATTCAGGTCTCCCAAGCCTGGGAAGAAAGGTTGAAACCCAAGCTGCGAGGGCCTTTCTCAGCTGTCCTTAGGAATTCAGATCTTTTCCTAAGGGTGGTATGGACACCGGGAAGGCTTGAGGGAGGGAATGACTCAGTCCTGTGGAGGCCTGGGGTTGAGAACAGGCAAGAGGGCCCAGGGCTATGGTGAGGGGGCTGCCTGGAGCAGCAGGCAGGAGGGCTGGGAAAGAGGCTGCAGGCTAGAGACCCTCAGGCTTGCCGCTTCACATCCCGCTTCCTCCTACCTCCCTGCATGAAGTTTTTCCTGTCCTCTGAGCTCACTCTTCTCCCTACAGCCTCTCTCTCTTAATTCTCTCCCAACCCCTCACCCACCTAACAATGCTGGGATTTGAACCTAGAACCTCATGCTTGTTAGGCAAATGCTCTACTACAGAGCAACACCCTTATCCCAGATTCCTCTCTTTCCTCCCACCCTTCTTTGCATGCTCGAAGGAGTCTTAAATTCTAGGAGGTTGGAGACCTTTCTGAAGACAAAGGAAAGGAAGACATATAGCACTGGACATAAATGTTCCAAGCAGGGACTGCAATCTGGGCTTTCATAGACCCCCCAACAATGTGGGGTTTCATGGACCCCAGTGGTGCTTTGGCCTGTAGATGGCAGATCCCAGACCACAGGAGGGCAGACACCCCAGAGAGATTAGCTGCACGTTGTGTCCAAGGGAGACTGGGCAGCCCTTGGAGGTGAGGGAGCTGCCACCAGAGGGCTGACTTGGAAGGGGCACTAGGCTGCCGTGAGTTCCAGGCCAGCCTGGGCTACAGAGTAAGGCCCTGTCTCAAAACTACAGTAAAACCAGAAGCAAAAAAAAGAGGGGATGGTAGAGAGAGCCCTGAGTGAAGGTGGGGGTCTTTTTCTTTCTTTCCCTCCCTCCTCCCTCTTGGGCTTGGTTGCTCTCACACTCCTGGGATCAAGGAATTCTGCTATCTGCCTGTAGAACTGTTTCCTTCTTTCTCTTGAGACAGAGCTTCGTGTAGCCCAGGTTGGCCTCAAACCTGCTACATAGCCAAGGCTGGGCTGGCTTTGATACTCCTGCCTCTACCTCCTAAGTGCTGGGATTGCAGGCATGCACCATCCTCAGCTGCAGTGATATTTCTTTTTTTTTTTTTTTCTTTTTTTGGTCTTTTCGAGACAGGATCTCCCTGTAGCCCCAGGTGTCCTGGAACTCACTCTGTAGTGATATTTCTAAAGGACTAATATGCAGGAAAGCAGAGGACACAGGGGGAGGATGCCCTGGGCTGAGGCAGGGGCAGATCCCAGAAGGCAGTCTCTGTGCCTTGAGGCTGTGAGCCACTGTGGTCTCACAATGAGCCCCTCCCTCCCTTTGTCCTGTGCTTACCAAGTATCTCTCTGATTTGGGTTTGGCTTTTTGTGGATTTGCCTACAGGGAGCTAAGTGTCGGCTGCAGGATACATGTATCCTGTCCCTTTGGCAGAGACATTTCTCACTGTAAATTAGTAAATTGGGAACAGAATACACAGCGATACAAATGAGTAGTAAGCACCATGGCACTTCTTCCCTCCAGTAGTCAAGGAAATGTGAATTCAAACCCACTGAGACTGTTTCCAACCAGTTCAATTAGAAAAGACTTCTCTTGAAAACGATTATTAATTTTTTTTATGTATATGTCACATGAGTGGAGTGCCCAGAAGAGGGTGATAGATTCCTTGGAGCTGGAGTTACAGGAGGTCGTGAGCTGCCCAATGTGGGTGCTGGGAATCAAACTTGGGTCCTCTGGAGAAACAGGAAGTGCTCTTAACAGCTGAGCCATCTCTCCAGCCCCAAGACTTCTTTTTAAATACATACTGCTAAGACTATACTTTCAGGGATCATTTCTTTTTTTAAATATTTTTTTAATTAATTAATTAATTAATTAATTAATTATTTTTTGGTCTTTTCAAGACAGGGTCTCCCTGTAGCCCCAGCTGTCCTGGAACTCACTCTGTAGACCAGGCTGGCCTTGAACTCACAAAGATCCACCTGCCTCTGCCTCCCAAGTGCTAGGATTAAAGGCACGCGCCACCAGGCCCGGCTTATTTTTTATATGTATGAATGTACTGTCTGCATGTAGGTCTGTGCACCTGTGTCGTGTAATGCTGCGGAGGTCAGAAGAGGGTGTCCCATTCCCCTGGACCTGGAGTTAGAGAATCCGGGTCCTCTGCAAGAGCAGTTGTTGCTCTTAACCACTAGGCCATCTCTCCAGCCCCCCAGGGATCATTTCTATAGTATGTTACTAGAAAGGCTTCTCTGACTGTGTAGAGTACCAGAAACCACGAGGAGGAGATGTAGCATTCTTTCCTGCGTGAAGCTGGCTCTTGGTGTTGCTTTACTGCAACTGCCACTTGCCATTGTTCATTGGTCTTCTCATCCTTGGGAGAGTAGAGGGAGAGAGTGCAGCCTGAGTGGTAAAAAAATAAAAATAAAAATAGTGGGGCGTGGTGGCACATGCCTTTAATCCCAGCACTCGGGAGGCAGAGGCAGGTGGATCTCTGTGAGTTCAAGGCCAGCTTGGTCTATGTAGTGAGCTCCAGCCCAGCTGGGAATAAAAGGGAGACCCTGCCTCAAAAAAAGACCAAAAATAAATAAATAAATAAATAAATAAATAAATAAATTCAAGGCCAGCTTGGTCTATGGAGTGAGTTCCAGGCCAGCTGGGGCTATAGGGAGACCCTGTCTCAAAAAAAAAAAAAATACATACATACATGCTGCTAGGAAATGTGGGTGCACAGGGCACATCTACAGCCCCCCCACCCCCACCCCAGGCCGTATCATGGAGATTTTCTTCAGTTATTTTCTTAGGCGTGTTTGCAGCACTATGAATGGAGCTGGGGCCTGCCATGTGCCAGTCAGGTGTCTTAGGTCTGAGCTACAGCCTAACCCTTCACTGTGCAATCCAACTTTTGCAGGATCAACGGAGGCATGCTTATCACTTGAGAGAACAGTGGGAAGGGGCTGGGGAGATGGCTCAGTGGACAAGTGCACAGGCCTGATCACCTGGATTTTCATGGGCAGAACCCATGGAAAAGCCGGCTGCCATAGCCCTGTGTATGTGATCCCAGTGCCCACTATCAGGACATGGGAGGAGAATCAACAGTTACCCTGGTTACCCAGCCAGCCACCCTGGCTTAGGCAGCAGCAAAGGAACCCTGTCTGAAGGTGGAAAGGCAAGGACTGACAATGGAGGTTGTTCTTTGACCTGTAAAGGTGTGTCATGGTACATGCATGCACCCCCCCCCCACGAGAACATGTATACACACATCTCCTACACATATGCACAAATATACCCGTACCAGCCAGAGGAGCAGCTACTATGTGTTGGGCTTCCAAGACAAAATCAGTAGACTGGGGCCACATAGGAATGGTAGAGGACACTTCCTAGGTGTCAGAAAAGGAGAGGAGACAGTAGGGAAAGGACTCCCCGCCTTCTCTCTCGGCCCTGCGCTGCCTTCTGCTGGTGTCTAGACTCATCCTACTTAGGTGAATTGAGGCTCTGACAGAGCCCAAGGATCTTCTTGGGGCCGAGGTCTTCAACCTGGGTCCACTTCGGCGGGGCTGATCTATTGGTCTGGGCCTGCTCACAACACCCCTGGTGTTAACTGTAAAGCTGTGACAGGGAACCAGTAAGAAAACAAGAAGCTGACAAGCTTCGGACAAGGTGATGTAGAGACGGGACTTAGAGCCACATGCAAGTGGCCCAAGAGCTGGGGGAAGAAGAGGAACTTGTGACCTGCTACAACGTTTCCTTTTTGAGGACTTTTTATTTATTTTTTTGGAAAAAAATTGTTAAAATTTTAAGTGGACAAAAAAAGGTTGTATGGACTTACAGATAGAGGAGAGTATTTCAGTTGTTTGGGAGATGGTCACTGAGAATAGAGGCTGCTCAGTCTTGTCAATGTTTGTTCTATCTTCTACCTATTGTTGTTATCGTTGTTTTTGGATACAGGGTCTCATGTAGCACAGGCTGGCCTCAAACTCACTATGTAGCTAAGGATGACCTTGAACTTCTGATTTTCCTGCCTCTATCTCCCCAGTGCTGGGATTATAGGCATATGCCACCGTGCCTGGTTTATGTAGAGCTGGGGATGGAACCCTGGGCTTTCTACATGCTAGGCAGTTGTTCTACTGCCTGAGCCAAATACCCAATATGATTGTTCTGTGGCCTGAGAGCATGCCTTGGGCTAAGCAGGTGCTTAGCCAAGCTGATTTTTCTTTTACCTTTTCAATTTTATTTATTTATTTATGTATTTATTTATTTATTTATTTAATGTGTATGAGTGTTTTGTTTCCATGCGTGTGAGTGTACCACATACATGCAGTCCCCCTGGGGCCTGAAGACGTCATCGGAGTCCCTGGAACTGGAGTTACAGACAGTCGTGGGCCACCATGTGAAGTGCTGGGAACCAAACTCAGGTTGTCTGGAGCAGCCAGTGCTCAGCACAGCTCCACCCCTCCTACTGACTGTGTAATGCCGGACTCACAGGCTTTCCCATCAGCATTTGAAAGCGTGAACCTGGGAGACTTACCATTTGTGACCTGTGTGATCTCAGCCTAGGGACTTGGCCTTTCTGAGGTTCATTGGTATCCGTGCCCCTCACCTGGCTTTGGGGAGGAGTAAGTGGGGTGGTGATGGTGAACCCCGGCCCAGAATCTGGCCTGTGTTAAAGCCTCAATGACTGGCTGCCTCTGGATCCTCTTCCAAGCCAGAGCAGCCCATCCTATAGTAGACTCGTTCCTCCTGAGGCCCCCACTGCACCCAGGACTGGGTGCTATAACTGCTAGTAGGTGTCATTACGGGAGGCCCAGGCTGACTCTGTTTCCTAGGGACACTCAGTTTGCCGTGTCTCATCTGTGGCCGCTTAGAGGAAACATACAGATCCCACCTGACCCTTCTCCTGCCATAAATAAGAAAACTAAAGCTCTTTGAGGTGAGGTTGCTCACTTGGGGGTTGCCAGAACTCTGAACCCCGACTCCTAGTGGGCTATCTTTCTCTAGTTCTGCAAGGCCCACTCTTCCAGATTCCCCAGTGGTGAACTTTTCTGGGTGGGGCCTAGGAGGAGGAGAGTCTGTGGATACCCTAGGGACTCCTGCCCCAAGAGGTGTTGAGGTGCAGGTGGCCTAAGGAGCAGGGTGAGTGGGGGGCAGGGATGGGGCTGGGTGGGTGAAATGATTACCGGTCGGCTGGGTGACTCATTTGTACCAACGGGCTGGTGACACATAGAGAAACCCCGGTGCAGGAAGATGAAGCAGGATAACGGGCCTGAGGGTTCTTTGAAAACAGATTGCCTCGGAGCTCAGCCCCTGGCTGCCAGCAATGTGACTCAAAGCCTGCCGTGACCCTGGGCATGGGGCCAGCCCACTGGAGCTTATCTGGCTCATCTAACAGATGGGGACAGTGCCCACCCTGTTCTGTGTTTGGGGAATAATGACAGGGAAAACATCTGCGCATGCCTTCTTTTTCCCTGAACATTTTTGAGTTGTGATTGCATGCAGGAGCTGCAGATAAGGAAGGCCACCCAAGGGGGCACTGCCCTAGAGACTGAACCTGAGGATGAAGAGATGGAATATGGGCAGCATGGCTTGGTTCCTGGCAGGGCCTTCTGCCAGGCCATTCAGCTCAGAGCATGCTCCCAGCTGTTCCCAGCATCCCCCAACTCTGGGCTAAGAACATGAGCTGTGGCCTTAGTGGCCTGGGGCCTGCCTCTGTGCCCACGAGGGCTCTTCCCTGTGCAGACCTATCATGGACCCCAGGGAATGTGGGAAGGCCAAAGGAGCCCCTAGCTGGGTGCTGTCTTGTCCTTGCTCCCAGAAAAGTGTGCCCAGGTCTCCGGCACCCATGCAGCACAGAAGACAAATTCAACAAGGTTCTCTGGATCGGAATGACTTAATTCATGTTATTTATTTATTTTTTTTAAAGAAACGCAGCTTCCTGTGTGTTTTGCTTTCAGGCTGTGATACAGATGAAATGAATGACGACCTGCATTAACTGCAGACTGGTAAAACCCTTGGAATGTTTGCTGAAGAGCAGGGCGGGGAAGCTGTTCAAGGTGGAGCCCTATTTCCAGCCATCAGCAAAGGCCAGACCTGATGGAGCCCAGAGACCTCAAGAGCTCTCTAGATGTACCCAGGGCCCTCACCCCTCAGCCCAAGGGGAGCCAACTCCCCTTTAGAAGGAGTTATATGTGTATGATGTGTGTGAGTGTGTGTGTGGTGTATGAGATAGGTGTGCATGAGTTTGTGTGACATGTGTTTGCATATATGGTATGTGTGTGTGTGTGTGTGTGTGTGTGTGTTGAGATGTGCACAGCCCTTGGAGGGCAGCAGGCATTCTACCTACCACATCTGTTATCTTGACACTGATGTGAAGTTCCTGTGGAAATGAATTACATGAACTTGAATAAGAAGTTTATATCATCAAGTGACCCTTGTAGAGCTCTAAGAGTGAGCCCAACCCAATTTCTCTTGAATGCTTTCATCTAAGCAGTAGATAGAAGCAGATCTAGAAGTCCTCCTCTTTCCCCCCACTCCTCTTGCTACTTCTCCTGTTTTCTTTGTGATGCTGGAGGTGAGATACAAGGTCTCATACATGCTTGGCAAATGCTCTACCAGAAACCACACCCTGGCCCCTGCCAGAATATTCTTAAGAAGTTCAGGAACTGTTTCAAATAGGCAACACAACCTAAGCTTTGTCTATACTGATGACCCCCAAACCAAGCAATCAAGCAACCAATCAACCAGGTAACCAACTGAACCACCAGCTAACCAACCAATCAACCAACCAACCAACCAACCAACCACCAACCAACCAACCAACAACCAACCAACCAACCAACCAACCAACAACCAACCAACCAACCAACCAACAACCAACCAACAACCAACCAACCAACCAACCAACCAACCAACTATTCAACGAACCAAGAAAAAAAAACAACTAACTGAACAATAGAATAGTCAACCAACCAACCAACCAATGGAACACCCAGTCAACTTACCAACCAACCAACCAACCAACCAACCAACTAATCAGCTATTCAACAAACAAACAAACAAACAAACAAACAAACAAACCAAACAACTAACTGAATAATAGAACAGTCAGCCAAGCAAGCAAGCAAGCAAGCAAACAACTGAACCACCTTCTAAGCAACTAATCAACCAGCCGAATCACCAGCCAACCAGCCAACAAAACAACCAACCAAGCAGGAAGTAAAACTACTCAGCTTGGATGGGCATGGCGGCATGCACCCTTCTAATCTCAATACTCAGAAGGCAGAGGCAGGTGTTTGTGAGTTTGAGGCCAGCCTGGTCTATATACGGAGTTCTAGGCCAGCTGGCACCAGAACTTTTCTTAGCAAACAAAAACCCAAAAAAAACCCAAAGCCAGCCCCCACACCCTCCAAAAATCCCACTCATCTTCTAAATATTCACTGGGTTGAAAAGAAACCCCTTCTTTTTTGTGTTTCTTTGCGGTTCCCCAGCAGCCCCGTGGTGGGAGCTTCCTCAGTGCCTCGGTTAGTTCTCCATGAGCTCCGCCCCTTCCGCCGCTGGTTATGGCTTCCTTCTCTGTGGCCTGTGGTGCAAACAGCATGGCTGGAGAATCCTGGGCTAAAGGACCCAGTCCCGGCCCTGTGACCCCTGGGGAAGCCCTATCCCCACTTTTCCAGCACAAGTTCCCAGCCTTGGCACCAGGATAGATATGCCGACCCAGACAGGATGCTTGAGTCAACGAATCCTGTGTTTTTCAGAAGAGGACTGACGATGCCTTTAGGCAGGTCTGGCCTGAAGACGAAGACCAAACAAAGGCTCCGCTCACTGTGCCCAAGCTGATCCCTTAGCTAGATCTGACCTATAGTTGCTGGTCAAGGGCTCCTCTGGGCTGTAGCGATCCTTGGGCTAGCTCGTATCACCACCATTGCTGAAACCATACATTGACATAAACCAAGATGCTTCAGGTATCAGTCACTCTTTTAAAGTGTGTGTGATCAGGTCGTTTGTATATCCTCACAGAGTGTTTCAACCTTCATCATAACCAGTTGTGGGACATTTCCAGCACTCAAAAAGAAAACCTGCATTCATTGGTAATGCCCCCAGCCTTAGGTGAGCCTATTCTGGATCTGTGGTATAAATGTACCTTAACGCACAACCTTCTGTGACTGGCTGCTTTCCCTTAGCAGAGTTTTCAAAGTCACCCGTGCTGTTGCATTCTTTGTAGTTGAATAATAGTGCATTGTATGGTTGGATCATACTTTCTTGACTCATTCTTCAGTTGATGGACATTTGGGTCAGTCCTACTGTTTTAGCCATGGTGAGTAATGTTGTAAACATTTTCTTCCATGTGTATATATGTGTGGTGTGTGCTCATGTGTGTAAGCATGTTTGTGTGTGTGCAGGAACATCTGTATGTGCCTGTGCTTGTGGAGACCAGAGGTGGATGCTGAGTGTCCTCCTCAAGTAGTTTCACTTTATTTACTGAGTCTGGGTCAGAGTTAATGGCTTCAGAATTCTGTCCACCTCTGGAACTGTCTCCTCCTGGGACTTCAAGTGGCCCACCACACCTGCCAGCTTTTGTGTGGGTGCTGGGCCCTAGACCTCATGGCTGCCCAGCGAGTGCTTTCTCCATTAAGCCATCTCCCTGGTCCCTGCCATAAATGTTTTATGTTGGAGTCTTTGTGTGGATCTATGTGCTTGGTTATACTTTATTTTTTATTTTATTATATTTTTTGAACTTTTTGAGACAGGGTTTCCTTGTAGCCCCAGCTGGCCTGGAACTCCCAGAGATCCACCTGCCTCTGCCTCCTAAGTGCTAGGATTAAAGGCGTGTGCCACCATGCCCCAGCTGCACTTTATTTTTGAAGGCGCTTCTGCGTGTACAACTGGCTCATGGGAAAGACTGTGTTTTTAGTGTTATAATTAAATGACCAAAGTGTTTCCCCCATTCTGCACTTGTTCACAGGCACTGGTTGTGGGATCTTTTTTTTTTTAATTAATTTTATTTATTTCCGTATGTATATGAATGTACTGTCTGCATGCAAGTCTGTGCACCCGTGTTGTGCAATGCCGCGGAGGTCAGAAGAGGGTCTCGGATTCCCCTGGAGCTGGAGTTCTCCTGGAATTGGAGTTTCAGACAGTTCTCGGCCGCCATGTGGGTGCTGGGGATCGAACCCGGGTCCTCTGTAAGAGCAGTCAGTGCTCTTAACCGCTAGGCCATCTCTCCAGCCCCTGGTTGTGAGATCTTTTTCACTTGCATTGTTCGGGTAGAGCTGCAGTGACATCTAGCAGCTTCTATTTGCATATCATTCTTGCATTTACCTGTCCCCTGCCTCCCCCCCAGCACCCACCCCTGCCAGCTTTCACACTCTTCACCAAGTCACAGAACAAGGGAAGACCAATGCCAACCATGAAGGGACCCACGCTGGCATGTGGAGGCTCGGATTTGTTTTCATTTCAAAGTCCATCTCTGGGAGCTGGGGATGTGGTACAACTGTTAGATGCCTTCCCAGCATACACAGCACCCTGGGTTCCATCCCCAGCACCACATAAACTCAGTGTGGTGGTGCACACCTGTCATCCCAGGATTTGGGAGGCAGAGCTAGGAAGATGAGTTCAGGGTCATTCTTGGCTACCTATTGAGTTTGAGACCAGCCTGGACTACATGAGATCTTGTCTCAAAAAAGAAAACGAAATAAAACAAACAACAAAACAAAGGCTGTATCTTTAAGTCCTTGAGTGTCAGTACCTGAAAGTCAGAGGGATTAAAAAAAAAAAAGGAGTAGTTAAGTGGGGAGAAGAAGTGGCCTCACAGGGCCATCCCAAGCTGGCCGGCTGCCATTTTTTTCCTTGTACATTGGAATCTCTTGGCCACTAGTCTTTGATTTTCTTTAATTAGTCTCTCGCATTTGCCACCACAGGTCACGATCCTTAGGAAGTGTCCCAGACACCACCTTAACCTCTGTCCCCGGAAGCCACAGTGCGGGTCTCCATGTCTCCTCTTTCCCTCTACAGAGCAGTTCTGCGGGCGCCCACTGACCTGGCCTTCCTCCACAGTCCCAGGTATATTATTTACAAAATATCACTATCGTCTAGAAAATATGTCGCTGGGAAGAATTAAACAGTGACACATTAAAACCTTTTAAAATGCAGGCATGCATCGGCCGGCATGGGTCAGGGGCCACCACAGACCCAGTGGACAAACAAGTTAAGTGGGACTTCCAGGCAAGCTGGCTCTGCTTAGGGACAGGAGTCCATACATCTGGGTATAGCAACAGTCCTGACACAGGGACAGCTTGCAAGTCCTCGTTTGAGGAAGGAACGCTTCCTAAGTGGAGTAAGAGTGTTTTAAAAGTCTGGGGCAAGGCTGGGGAGATATTCCAGTCAGTAAAGTGCTCGCCATGCAGGCGAGAAGACTTGAGTTCCCTCCTAGAACCCACGTTAAAAAACATTCAACCAAAAAAAAAAAAAAAATTCAACCAACCAAACAACCAAACAACCAACCAATGAACACAGCCAGACATGGTCATGCATGCCTTTAATCCCAGCACTTAGGAGGCAGAGGCAGAGGCAGGTAGCTTTTCTGTTAGTTCTAGGCAAGCCAGGGCTACATAGTTTCAGAGCAGCCAGGACCCTGTCTCAAAAAGAAAATAAAGTAAAATAAAAAATAAAATAAAATAAAAAGCTAGGCATGGCGGCAAGTGTCTGTGATCTCAGTGTTTGGGAAGGAAGAGCCGGGCAGATCCTGGGGCTCTTGGGCCAGTCAGCCTAGCTTACGTGGTAAGCTCCAAGTATCAGCGAGACACCCTGTCTCAGAAGAGAAGGTGGGCGGTCCCTGAGAAACGATAGCTGGGGCTGACTGCTGGCTTTCACAGCCACACATACACACTTGCCTCTGCACAGACATATACATACATGTGCACACACATGCACACACACAAGTCTGGAGCAGAAAGTTTGGATTGTATTGAAGATAAACATCAGTCTGTGTGACCTTTAACCTCTACAGTTTCATCCAATCCTGAAGGTCTTTACTACCTGGTTCTACAGACTGGGAGGCTCAGGAGCTTCGTGGTGTTCCGGGGGCTGCACTGGGGAAGGGTGGAGTCCAGCCCCGGCTGCCCAGACTCAGCCGTGAGCCCCACACAGCCCTTTCCCCAGCTCCCCATGCCTTATCTGGGGTTTCGAGGGAAATTCCAGCCTCAGAATAGCATTTGGTATTTGAAGAAACCGGAGAGCATCGGTCTCTGCCACTTCCTGTAGGTAAAGAGGTCAGAAGGAGGTTAGTGCCAGGCTGCTAGCACACCCTCCAGTTTCTCCAGTGAATAACATGCTCTCCAGGCTTCTGTGCTGCAGGCTGGGAGCTGCGTATAGAGATGCAGTTCCTACCTCATTCTGGTCCCAACAGGAGACAGAATATAAGGAAGCCAAGAAGGTGTGGTGGGCAGGTGTGAGGAGGCAGGGGCGAGGAAGTAACTCTGGATGACGGTTTAGGGCTGTCTTCATAGAAAAGGGGACATTTGAGTTGGGCCTGGAAGGGTGAATAGAAGGTTACAGATGGACTAGTCTACCAGTGAGAAGAGCCTGAAGGACCGGGATGGGAAACCCTGGTGGGTTTAGGAATCTGTGGTACATGAAGGAGTCTGGAACATGAAAGAGTCTGGAACGTGAAGGAGTCTGGAACGTGGTGGGCTAAGAAATAACCGTTAGAAAGATGGTGTACTCACTGGACACCAGGCTTCAAGGAACCTTGAAGGCTGAGCTAAGGAGTCTGGGCTAATGGTTGGAAGGGTTGGAGGAGGGCTGGTTGGGTGTGTTCTTGAGAGGGAGCCCTGCCTGGCCTCCTCATGGGGGAAGGAATGGAGACAGCAAGACTGGGTCCCATCATACAAGGTGCCAACCATTGCCAGCCATAGCCATGGGTGTGTGATATGCCAGTCCTGAGCCAGGGGTATGTGATATGCCAGTCCTGAGCCAGGGACCTGGGACTTAAAGGCATCGGGTGACATTTGCAAGGGACACCAGTATGCCTAGTATAGTATGGGTGTTCTCTTCCAAGTGTCAACAGCTCAGCCCCTAGCAACCTGGTGGGGACAGTTGACCTTCCTTCCTTCTTAGGACAGGTTGGGAAGAATAAGTCATTATAAGTCATTCAAATTCAAGAACAGAACAATGGCCACTGCTTAGCTGAGGTGTGACATCACTGTTCAGCTGGGGGTGTGAGAGCCCAGGTTAGGCAGCAGGCGCCATCTCCTTGATCCTCAGATTCCTCTCAAGCCAGCGTCCAAGCCTGATTGAGAGCCCTGCTTCCTAGAGCCAAGTCAGGCCCAGGGAGGCTGGCCGGTAGGAAAGAACTAGGGAGGGGTTGCCCAAACTTCCAGGACTAAAACAGGGTAGTCTCTACACTCCCACAGGGTCGGGAGGGCGTTCACATGATCTATACATGTGCTCTGTGTCACTCCATTCTACAGATGAGAAAACTGAGGTATCGAATAACCGGATTCAGTGCTGTGCACTTCAGTGCTGCGCAGAGCTGACTCCCAAATCTGAGAAGAGACTTGGATCAAAATCTCTTTCTGTGCTGGCCACAGCTGGGGTCACTTTGCCAAGGAGGATAGAGGAAGACACAGGCCTCTGGAGAGGGCCATGTTTCTCTCCTTAACATGGCAAACGACTTGCAAAACACCACAGTATGAAGAGGGTTTTTTTGCAATAGAGCTACTGAAACAAGGGAGGGTCACCACAGTGCTCAGGGACTGGGTCTTTAATTTTTTTTTTTTTTCTTTTTGACAAATAATACAGAACCCTGGGCAGCCTTGGGGAAGCCAGGGGAAGCTGGCTCTCCCCTCCCCACACAGCGGCACCCACTTTCTCCAAGTCCAGGAGAGAGGCCTGGCTATGATATCCCAGGCAGGCCTAAGTACCCGGGTTTGTTTTATGGATGGGTCTGTTGTGAGTCAATATGATGTTTCCTGTGCTAACTTTATTTCCACGCATTGTTTGTGAAGTCTGCGTGTGTCTGAGCACGTACTCCTGACTGCCTTGGAATATGCTGGGGCCCATTGGACAGGATACTCCAGGGGGTGGACAGCAGGGTCTGCAGAGCCCAGCAGGGGTTGTCACCACTCCCTTGGGTGGCAGAGAGAGGATGGTGACTCCCGGCTCTGCCTCACCTGCAGCCTGCAGTGGGCTGGCTCTTGGCAGCAGTAAAGGCCACAGTCGCCTCGGGGCCAGGCTGGCTGCCCCCACCCAGGCCAGGAGAGGACTGGCCATCTGCAGCGCAGGAGATCCAAGGAGGTTTCATGGCCGTTCCAGCTGAGCCAGGCTATCGGGAGATTAAAGCAGGGTCTTTGGAATCAGCCAGTCGTGGGTTCAATTTCTGACTCTTGTCACTTGTCAGAGGGCAGGCAAGTCACTTCATCAGCCCCAGTTCCTTCAACCACCAAACAAGCCAATAATTCTCTCCTTATGGACCAGCAGCAAGTGTCGGATCAGAAAGCAGGCACGCAGTGCTCACCGTGGATGTGCTTGGTGATCTCATATCTTCCTGTTTACTTAAATACTTTATTTTTATTTTATGTGTATGAGTGTTTTTCCTGCAAGTATGTGTGCCACATGTGTGTCTGGTGCCTGGGGAGGATCCCTTGGCATTGAAGTTAAGGACAGCGGTTAGCTACCAAGTGGGTGCTGGGAACGGAACCCAGGTTCTCTGCAGTAGCAGTGAGTGCTTTTAGCTGCTGAGCCATCTCTCCAGTCCTCCCCCCCCCCAGACTCCCCCACCATTTACTCCTAATACAATTTGAAGCCTGGGCTTGCAGAAAAGTGCTTTGTGATAAATGTGCTTTCTATCTGGCCCTTAGAGCCTTGGGGACCTTTTCATGAGAGCCACCTTCAGGCTCCAGAGCAGAGGAAGTGGCCCTGGTGTGCAGACCACTATCAGTATTAGTCAGTAGCTTAGCCAGAGGTTTGAAGAAAGAAAGGAGAAATGAAGAAATGCCATCACCTAATTCTCAGTCTGCCCCCTGCACCCACCGTCACCCCCACCCCCCTCTGGTCCCGTGCTCAGGACTCTGAGCTTGCCTGGCTCTGTGACAGCCGACTCTTTCTTTTTTTTTTTTTTTTGTCTTTTTGAGACAGGGTCTCCCTGTAGCCCCAGCTGTCCTGGAACTCACTCTGTAGACCAGGCTGGCCTTGAACTCACAAAGATCTGCCTGCCTCTGCCTCCCAAGTGCTAGGATTAAAGGCGTGCACCACCACGCCCGGCTTGACACCCGACTCTTTCTTAGACTCACTCATCTTTGCAGCCATGGGACTTTCCAGTGGGCAGCGGACACGGGTTGTTTTGATCTGCCAAACATTTTCCTCCTTTTCTTGCAGAATCAGAACCCAGGCTTGATTCTGAGGCCACCGCGCACCCGTCATTAGGTGCATCCAATGGTGGCTGGCCAAGACAGGGTATCTGGCTCAAGTCAAGCCTGTCGGAGACCCTTTAGGCATCCAGGTCTTGAGGACAGCACAAGATGGCAAATCTTTAGGGCTTTGAAATCCCTTAGAAGCCACCCAAGGAAATATGGCTCCGCGGCAGAACATTTACCTGGCATGAAGCTGTGGACTTGATTACCTATGGCATTAAAAAAAAAAAAAAAAAGCAAGCGCCAGGTCTATATTAAACCCTGAGGCTATACTTGATCCCAACCCCACCCCAGTAATGACCCATAATCTCTCTTCACATCACTTTCCCAAAGCATTGTGCTTACGACTTATAGAGAGTTGCTACTTGCAACTCAGGTGTCCTGAGCAGTTACAACTGTGGATACTTGTGTAGATATCTCAATGCAACTTGTCTCAGGGGAGGGACTGAGTCATTCATTCATTCATTCACTGCTTCATATATCCAACCACCTGTTGTCACACACCTGCTGAGTACCAGGTTGGTGCTTGAAGGAGGGAAAAGTACATGGAGATATCTGATGAGATAGCTCTGTGGTTAAGAGGGATTGCTGCTCTAGCAGAGGACCAGATTTCAGTTCCAAGCAGCCACATCAGGCAGCTCGAAACCACCTGTAACTCCAGCTCCAGGGATCTGACATCCTCTTCTGGTCTCTTCAGGCGCGCACAGACACACGCACAGACACACACACACACACACACACACACACACACACAACTAACTAAATAACTAACTAACTAAATAATCTATTTTTTAAAAAGTACATGGAGTTCCTTCTCTGATCACCCACTCTTCTAACAAGGGTTCAGGAGCCCCACCATGGGCCAGGGGCTTCCAAGGGCTGCACAGTGCAGAGGAGAAAAAGAAGCCCACAGGGAGCCCCTTACAGTCTTTGAGAGTAGGTGCCAACATGAACTCAGCACCCCGCAGGGCAGAATATAAAGCTGTTCGCTGCCACGCAGGCAGCCGCTGGCTTTCCGAGGATCCCTGGAGCCTCGGGTCTGAATACTGGTGTTTCATAAAACATTCTTTTTGTATTTTTATAGCCTTATTGAGGCATAATTTATGAACCATAAAATTTGCCTGTGGTAAGTATACAGTCCATTAGAAAACACAAAGAATTGTGCAACCATCACACAGTCCAGTCTTCGAAGGTCTCCCTCACCCTGCAGAGTTTCCTCCTGCTTGTTCAGAACCAACTTTTATTCGAAGCATTCAGTGTTCAAGAAGTAGAGCCAGGGCTGGACCTGAAGCTCAGTGAGGGAACAGGGGCCAGGAATGAAGGTGGCCCTGGGTTCCAGCCCTAGCACCCAGATCAAAAATAGGGGAACAGCAAACCTTGACAACCAGTGAGCCACTTAGGTGAGGAAACGGCTTCAGGGAAGAGCGTGGGCTCGTCCCTGACAGCAGGGAGCGCACAGCTCTGCTGAAATTCAACACCACTCACTCAAGTCATATTTTAAAATCCTGTTTCTCTCTTCTCATAGGAGGCAGAGCTGAAGCACAGTTAATAGTCTTGGACTCGGGGGCAGGAGAGATGGCTCAGTGGTTGAGAACACTGACTGCTCTTGCAGAGGACCTGGGTTCGATTCCCAGCACCCATATGGCAGCTAAGAACTGTCTTTAACTCCAGTTCCCGGGGAATCCGATGCCCTCTTCTGACCTCCTCTGCATTGCATGATACCCACAGGTGCACCAACCTACATGCAGACAGTACACTCATACACATAAAAAATAATAAATAAATAAATAAATAAAAATCATTAAAAAAAATCTTGGATTCAAAGCATGAGTTTAAATGGTGGTTCTACTGTGGATAGGCTGTGTGGCCATGGGCAAGTTACTTAAGTTATCTGAGCCTGCCTCAGTTTCCTTGTGGGCCGTTGTGGGGAGGCAGAGTACCCACTGCTGAGGAGAATGTGTGGATTCCCCAAAGATCGCATGCAGGAGACCCGGCTGAGTAATTGCTGGGGAAGGTTGGCTAATAACTTGTTTCCCCACATCTGTCTCCAGATTTGTCCTCAGAAACTTGGAAGTAAAATGCAGCGATTGAACAAACAGAGCCCTGGCCCCAGATGGAAATGTGGGTACAGAAGCAGCTTTCTAAGAATGTGGTGTAACACCCCACCCCGGGGCCTCATCACCCTGTTCTGTGGATGGAGCAACTGCCGGGGGCTTGCTTAAGGCGCCTGCGATGGCCGACCACTCCTTCCTCCTTCGTCCCAGCATTTCCCAGGAGGCCCCAAATACACGCATCTCCTCAGCAACATCCTGGAGCATCCCCCCCCCCCCGCCCAGCCCAGAGGCGGGTGTGGGGCAGAGGGTGGCTTGCCGAAGCCAGCACCAGAGAGACAGAAAGGGACTTTGAAATGCCACCTGCCCTGTGTGTCTTTGTCATTCTGACCAAAGAAGGTGTCCATGCCTCCTGACGGCTAGAGAACTGCAATTCAGCAGAGGTGTTTGTGTGCTTCATCCAGGAGGGGGATCCCCCAAACACATACTCCCAAGTGGACCAAGAACCCTACACTTGGAGTCCAGAGGTGGGACAGTGTCTGGGGAATACGGATCTGAGAGACCTATAGACAAGCCAGGCATGTTCTTGAGCTCTGTCCTTGAAGCTCAACAAACTTGACCTTGTTCACTAAGCCTGTGTGTGTGTGGTGTGTGTGTGTGTGTGTGTGTGTGTGTGTGTGTGATAGTTCCTATTGAAAAAATGGAGATAAAGCCTCCCTAACTTTTGATAAGGGTGGGTCAGCAGGGAACTGGGGGGCTCATCTTTCAAGGATGAATGAGTATGGCCAGGTGGGCCAGGTGTGTGCAGCTGGGACTTCAGGGTGGGAGGCAGCTGAAGTTGGATGGCGAGGGTCTTGAAGGATGGAGCATTTTAACCTTCTCATGGAGAAGGAAGAACAAGGGGAGGCACGAAAGGTGCGTGAGGAGTGGAGTGGACATTAGGGACTCTGGGTCAACGAGGACACTGTGCACAACCCTCTCTTCTGGCCCTTGCTTAGCCTCCAGGACTGGATGTAAGATGAAAGGGCACACAGGAGTTCAAGGTCCCTGTGGGGTTGGTGCCTGTTGCATTACAGGCAACTTGATCAGTGTCTTGCTTTCATGGGGGTTTCTGCCTAGTGACCCCAGATGGTGATGAGGGAAATAGGCAGAACCCCACTACACATCCCTCCTGTATCAACATGTGAATAAATGCACCAGGAAACAAAGGAGGGGACACCGTTGTCCTTTCCCAGGCCTTCCCCTGCGCTTCTGCATAGCTCACATCAGTAAGGGCCACGACGGGCCAGGACGCTAGGGAGGCTACTGTTAACAGTCACCGAGTGAGCCAGAGCGCCAGGCTCACCTCAACTCTAGACCAGAGGCTCCTAGGCCTTCATCTCTTGTGCCTGGGGCTCAGCTGCCCTGAGCAGATGCTGCTGCCAGGCAGGGGACTCCACCCTGCAGTTACAGAGGAGAAGCCCAAGGCACCAGGCTCACCCTCAGTGCCTTGGCTCAGCTAGCATGTACCAGCAGCGACCTGGATGATGGTGCTGGGCTTTGGAGCAGACAGCTAGCTACCCCGATCATGTGGCTTTTGGGGGGGAGCTGATTCTTCTCTGCCAGGGACCACAGGGCAGGCACAGAGCTGGCCTCACAGTGTACTGTCTTAATTTGGTTTCTGTTGCTGTAATAGAATACTCGAGGCTGGGTTGGTTATGAGGAGCAGAAGGTTCTGGCGGCGGGAAAGTGCAAGTTCCATGGGGCTGAGCCTGCTGCATCATCACACATTGGAGGACATCACACGAAGAGGGGGAAATGAGAGAAGAAAGGAGGGAGGGAGAGAAGGAGGGAGGAGAAGGGGAGAAGGGAGAGAAATGAGGGGGGAAGCAGGGGAAGGGGCAGAGGGAGATGAGAGGGAGAAGGGAGAGAAGGACAGAAGGAGAGGAGAGGGAGCGGGAAGGAAGAAGTCAAACTCATCCTTCTGTGGGGATAGGCACTAGTGTAAACTCAATCCCCCTGTGGGCAGAGTCCTCATGACCCAAATCACCTCCTTGGCCTGTTGCTTGAACTCTTCCTGGGGAGGCATGAACAAGCATCTGGGTGATCTCAGTGATAGGCCACAGAAACAATCCCACTAAAGTCCAACTTGGGGCTTACAGACCCCAGGTGAGGGGCTGCTTACAGGAGCATTGGACCCCAAACAGCTGCATCCCTTCAAAGTCCAGCCCAGCATGGCTGCCAACTCCCCCATGGCTGTACGGATGGAGTCCTCACTTCGCCAGTCTTCCACCTCTGTAAACCCTAGCACCTCCAGAGACAACTTTAAGCTGGAGTAGAATTACTCACAGCTGGAGGGAGGTGAGGAGGGAGTGGCTGGAATCTCAGGTGAGGATCGGATGACCCTCCCATCGCTTTCCATAAGGGAACGTCAGGCCTGATCTTGAGGGTCTCATGCGAGTATTCACATGGCTCTGAGAAGACTGTGATGGCTGTGAGGCCTGGAGGAGGTCTCCATGACGGCAGTGTCCTCCCCTGACCCCAGTTGCACTGGATGGAATGTCCAACACAGGAGCCTCAGGGGACACATTCACACCAAGGCACTGTCCCAGCCCAGCTAAGGCAGCAGCTGCTTGAGTTCCCTTCTGGAGACCCTAAGATCCTTCATCTTACAGCCTAAGGTCTCAAGAGAGGGTGAGCAGCAGGAAGGGGGTGACCAGGGATGAGTAACAGGAAGGAGGGGGGGGGCACACAAGATAGCATGTCAGTGTAGGCAGTGTTCTGCAGGACGGCATGTGGGTGTACTCATCTCTAACTTGTTCTTTTCATTCATGGTACTAGGGCTTGAACCTAGGGCCTCATGCATGCTCTACCACCCACCACACCTCCTCTGTGTGTGCGTGTGTGTGTGTGTGTGTGTGTGTGTGTGTGTGAGTGTATAGGCCAGAGGTCGATGGTAGGTGTCAATGACTGATTACTCCCACCTTATACACTGAGGCAGGATTTCTTGCTGATCTCAGAGTTCACCAATTCAGCTGGGTTGGCTAGTCAGCATGCTCTGGGGATTCCATCTCAACCTCTTGAGTGCTGGGATTACAGGCAGCTGCTACACCCACTCTGCTTTATGTGGGTGCTGGGAATCCAAGCTGGTTTTCATAGTAGTGCAGCAAGTGCTTTGCTCACTGAGCTACCCAGCCCTACTCCATTTCCTTAAAAACCCTTTTTTCCTCTTGAGACAGGATGACATTAGTTGTTCAGGCTGACCTTGAATTTGGAATCCTCCTGCCTTCACCTCTTGGGTCTTGTCTATACCATCAAACCTGGAAATTTCTGACTTGTTCTTATGAATATAAGAAACCCAAGGGCTGGAAAGATGGCTCAGCAGTTAAGAGCACCAACTGCTCTTGCAGAGGACCCAGGTTCGAATTCCCAGCACCCACATGGTGGCTAAGAACCGTCTTTAAGCCGGACATGGTGGCTCATGCCTTTAATCCTAGCACTCGGGAAGCAGAGGCAGGCAGAACTCTGTGAGTTCAAGGCCAGCCTGGTCTACAGAGTGAGTTCCAGGCCAGCTGGGGCTATAGGGAGACCCTGTCTCAAAAAAAAAAAAAAGAAAAAAAAAGAAAAGAAACCGAAGAAAGGGGCTGGAGAGATGGCTCACCAGTTGACAGCAAGACCTAGGTTCAAATCCCAGCACCCTCATGGCAGCCAACAATGACCATAACTCCAGTCCCAGGGGATCCTATGTCCTATTCTGTCTTTTGTGGTCATTGCATGACATGGGTATGCTTACATACATGCAGGCAATACACGCACATCATCATCATCATCATCATCATCATCATCATCATCATCCAAGAAAGAGAGGTATCATCTTCCTTCCATTGGTGCTCTCTCACCCAGGGAAGAATTTACCAGCATTCTCTGTGTCCCTAGCAGCAACAGAGCTGGGTGGGTCTGGGTGAGGGACTCAGGGCTGGATGGAACAGAAAGCTTGCATGGATGGGCCTGAAGGCTATTGAGATGCTGGTAGTTACAGAGGGCTGAGAGAGAGATTGGAAGCACAGCCTGGGGACTTTGTCACCAGGCTTAGACATGGTAAAGGCACAGGAAAGCTCCCCCCCAGAGAGTGCCTCCAGAGATGCGCCACAGGGTTCATGCCCCATGTCTTCCCTTGGGCTACGACAACAGCCCTACTTTCAGAGACAGACCCAAAAGACTCTCCGCAGGACATCTTCCCACCAAGGTAATAACGAGGAGGGCTCTAACACTGAAGTTGCGGCTGTCAGGACCCTGAGCTCAGAGCTGAATAGCAATTGCATTCTAGTCACCCTGAGAGAAAGGGGTCACCATGCCTACTTTACAGCAAAAGATGTGGAGCTTCAAGGAGGCTGTGCCAGTGAGCGGCTCAAGGCCACACAGCTAGAACGTGGCGGGGGTGGGGGAGTGTCAGTCTAGATCATCCTGCCTCTGCCATGAAACGGTTGGTTACTCATTTCTGATCTGGTAAATGCCAACACAGTTGGCATTTCAGTTCAGGGGTCTGGGGGGACACAGATGAGAGAAGGTGGCTGTGGAAGACAGTAAGATCAAGGTGGTGTTTCTGAGGTGGTGATGTTTCTGCTGGTCTTTGACCCATGTAACGGAATGTGCTGGGCTCCATGTTAGCCAGGTGCATGGGTTGTGGAGACAGCAACTGATCTGGATCTGGTTGGGATCTGAAATGTTTCCTAAAGGCCTATGTGTTGAGGCTTGGTCCCCAGGGTGGTCTATTGGGAGACCCTTTAGAGGCGGAGTCTAGAGGGAGGAAGCGAGGTCACTGCGGAGGTGCCATTGGAGAATGCGATGGTTTGTATAGATTACCAACCCGATGGGATCTAGAGTCCCTGGAGAAGGCCACAGGGCATGTCTGTGAGGGGTTACCTAGATGAGGTTGCTCAAGGTGGGAAGGCCCACCCTAAATGTGGGCGGCACCCTCCCATCTGCTGGCGTTCTAGACGGAACAGAAAGAGTAAGTGAGCTGAGACCAGCATTCATGTCTCAGCTTCCTGACAGCAGATGCAGTGTGACCAGCTGCCTCACACTTGGCCGCCATGCCTTCTGCCCACGATGGACTGCACCCTCAAGCTGTGAGCTAAATAAAGCCTCCTTTCCTCAGTTTTTGTCCAGTATTTTGTTGTAGCAATGAGCAATATAATGAATGCAGAAAGGAGAGTGGGATCCCGGCATCCCTGCTTGCTGGCTGCCCCGGCCTGGTAAGCATCACAAGCTGTCCTGGCCTGGCGAGCATCACAAGCTCCCCGGCCTGGTGAGCATCACAAGCTGCCCCGGCCTGGTGAGCATCACAAGCTGCCCTGGCCTGGTGAGCATCACAAGCTGCCCCGGCCTGGTGAGCATCACAAGCTGCCCCGGCCTGGTGAGCATCACAAGCTGCCCCGGCCTGGTGAGCATCACAAGCTGCCCCGGCCTGGTGAGCACCACAAGCTCCCCAGCCTGGTGAGCATCATAAGCTGCCCACCCCTGCATTTTGCCTGGCCACAGGCTCAAAAGGTAACAGGGCAACCAAACTTCTGATGCCATGAGTCAGAGTGACCTTTGCTCCTGATAAGATGACTAACTGAGGCATTTTGTCACAGTGATTTAAAACTCACTGACATAGTAACTACCCACAAGGGTTGCAGACTCATCTGAACTTGGAGTTCTGACTTGAGCTGCCGACCCCTGGTCTCTCTGAATAGTCATCTATTAAAATCACCATCTGGGATGGAGAAGATGGTTCATTTGGTAAAGTACTTGCCTTACCAACATAGAGGTCAATCCTTAGAACCCACATAAAAATGCCAGACATAGTGGCATGTTTGCGATCTCAGTTGTGATTTTTAAAAAGTATTTTATTACTTTTATTTTACATGTATGAGTGTATGGCCTGCATGCATTGTAAGAGCGCCCGTGCAATGCAATGCCTGAAGAGATCAGAAGAGGGCATCAGATCCCCTGGAACTGGAGTTAAGGGCGATTGTTAGTGCTGGGAATCGAACCCAGGTCCTCAGCAAGAGCAGTCAGTACTCTTAATCTCTGAGCCATTTCTCCAGCCCCTATATTTGTGATTTTAAAAAAATGTTAAAAAATACCCTGGGGTGAACAACTATTACAGAGCTTCCCACAGGATCCCCAGAGCCAGCAACGGGCTCCCCGAGGTCTCCAATGACCTGCACCCTGTGGGCCTCATCGCTCTTCAGTAGGAGAAAACAGACTCATTTGGGTCAAGGGCAGGCCAAGGTGCCCAAAGCCCCAGAGCTGCCAAGTGGCAGATCACGACTTTAAGGGGGGGTGGGGGCTACTAGGCACCTACTACCCTATGTATAACACCTCCCCCCCAGGAGAGTTGCCAATGTGGTGCTGGCAGTAGATACCCTCGGGTGAAAGCAGGGAACCGGCCCCCACTGCCCATGCATCCATGTCCATAGGTTGAAGAAGCCATTGTGGAGAAAGGCTTCAGTTCTGATCCACATAGTCAGTAATCCTGGGGCCCCTCTGTGTCATGCCTTGTGTTGGCCTCAGTTTCCTCAGATGTAAGAGGGAGTGACAAGACCCTCACACATTCCAGGAATGCTGGGAATATATTAAATCCCCTATGTCCAACACCTTGTCCTGTGACTGCCCCTCCACAGACCAGGCTTATTGTGCTTGTATCCAAGGAGCCCAATGATGTTTATTGCAGCCTCTGACTGGCAAACCCTTGACCCAAACCGTTGCTCAACGCTGGTCTCAATCAGATGAGCCTTTGCGCCACAGCTTGGGTCCCCTGAGACCCGTGGCCTGATCCTTCCTAAGATGCTGGGCTCCGCGCGTGTGGCAATCGTTGCTTCACATGGCGTTGCTCTTCTTGCAATGGGAGTTTGGAGATGCCAGGGGCTGGTGTCACCTCCGTGTGCTCTGGTCCCAGGCGGGCTGCTCTACTGGGTGATTGCTAAACATGGCCTGTGTCCTGGCACCATTCAGAGAGCTCATGCCAGGGCTGGGGGTACATACATTCCCCAGGGCCTGCCATGGTTAGGGGCGTAGATGTCCAACCTGTGACCCCATTTGTCCCCCTTCTCTCCTAGGGGGAAGCCAGAGTCCCAGTCTCGGTGCCCCAGGTCTCAGCCCTGAGTCGGTAGGTGTGGGACCCCTCTGCTGCCTCCATCCTCATTACGAAATGGCTGCTATAACAATTGAGGAGCATGAGGGAGACCTTGGATCACCACCTTCCTTCTGGAGTTCAGTTTCTCCACTTTGAACACAAGACTTCATGTCCTCCAGGGCCTTTCCCACTCTCTGTCTCAGGGCTTGTCTAAAACTGGACCATCTTAGGTCGTCAGCTGATGGCACAGAGAACTCTGCAGAATCAGCGAAATGCCATTGCAGCACTCGCTGGAAGCTCTGGCCAGGGTTGGAGAGGACCGGGGCTTCCTACCCCAACTTCTCAAGCAGTAAGGAATTTTCCCTGCAGGGTCCCAACACAGTTGAGTCTTGGCCCGTGATTAACACGTCAGGTCACCTTCAGTCACTGGAGACTTTTTGACTGGTGGCACTCCTGAGCACTGGCTTGTCACTCATCTTTCCTTCAGTCTCTACATTAATTTTCAAAACATTGGGGGAAGGCGGTGAGGACAAGGTTGACAGTCAGCCATACCCACTGGGCACCCATGCCTACTAGCTCTGTGGCAACTCTGGAGGTGGTGACCAGTGGCCGTGTACAGTCCCCTCATGCTGAGTAGGCTGGCATGGTGACCATGAGGATCCTGCAGAAGTGGAATCTGACTTCCCGTGAACCTTGAGCGCTGGGTTATGGTTTGTTTATTTTGTGGTGCTGAAGCTCAAGCCCAGAGCTTTCTTGATGCCAGGCAAGTCCTCTGCCACTGAGATGCTGTCCAGCTTACCTTGCTGTCTCAGATCTGGAGGAGGCCAGCTGGACCACTGTGGAGACACTTGGGTGGAGAAGTCTACATGTGGGGGATCTGTGACCTCTTGTCACCACCCTTATGTACTGCCATGTGAAGGTCATTGAAGGTCATCGCAAAACACCACAACCTGAGTGGCTTCGACAACACAGACTTTTCCTCATGGTTCAAGAGGCCTGAAGGCAAAGCTGGAGGTGCTAGCGGGACCGGGAGAGCCCGCTCTTTGGCTTGAAGACAGGCAGTCATCAGCAGGCTTCCTCTGTGTGCACACTCCTGGCATCTCCACTTCTCTTAAGGACAGGGTGTTCTGAATGGTGACCATCTTTGTGACCTCCCTTAACCGTAGCCACTTTCTGGAAGGTCTTATCTCTGAATGCAATCACATTGAGATAAAAGATTTCAACACAAAACTCTAGGGGACACAGTCAGCCCATTGCACCCACTCACCCTGTGAGTGAGTGACCTCTGGGCAGATCCCATCATCCCAACAAAGCTTCCATGTGGGCAGCAGCTGCTGCAGCAGCAGCAACGCCCTCTCAATATATTGCCCAGGCTGGTCCTGAACACCTGAGCTCAAACGATCTTCCTGCCCCTGCCTCCCCAGCATCTGGGACCACAGGCATGTACTTCTGTGTCTGATTCCCGCTGAGGATTTCATCCACCTCATGAGACATTCAGAGAGAAGCTCCTTAGCTAAGCTGCCCCCAGATTCCTGATCCCCAGACACTATGAGGTAGAGGCTCTGTGGGAGCCTTCTCAGCCCACTTGTAAACACAAGACACCTAGGTATAAGCCTTAGCCAACGGTAGATGGGGACTGCCCTCCAAATGGCCAGCCCAGTTGCACCTATCCCCTGAGAACTACACCCACCCCAGTCTTGACTGCTTCACTTCCCCCAATCTCCTCTGTTCCACTCGCGCAGACCGCTAGCTCTCAACCCTTATCTCAGGCTCTGCTTCCTGTGACCTTATTCTAAGACTTACCGGGGGCCAGTGAGTGAAATAGCTTAGTTGGCAAAGTGCCTGTCACCGAGCCTGATGAGCCTGAGTTTGATTCTAGGGATACACATGGTGGCACATGCATACCACGCCCCCAAATAAATGAAATAAAAATTTTTTTTGAGTCTCCCTATAGCCCCAGCTGGCCTGGAACTCACTCCGTAGAACAGGCTGGCCTTGAACTCACAGAGATCCACCTGCCTCTGCATCCTGCAGAGCTAGGAGTGCTCTGCAAGAGCAGTCAGTGCTCTTAACCACTGAGCCATAGCTCCAGCTCCAGGAATGTGCCTTTTGAAAGCTTTCTGAGTGGTCCTCAAGGAAGCCCTCCGCATTGAGAATGTTGCTTCCAGAAGTTTCCCAGCTTATAGGCTGAGGACCCCATGTCTAAGAGCTTTCACTGCTTCTCTGGGCCCACACTCGAGCTTCTCCACCCTGCTGTGCCCTGGGGAGTGTCTTACTTTGGGGTTTTCATCAATAACTGTCAGCACCAATGTCTCTGGATGGCTTCAGTCAAGGGAAGACTGGTCTAATTAGACTGAAGTTTGGCAGGTGTCACTAAAATCCCAGTAGTGTCTGGTTTGGGACCTCTATATCTATGCTAAACTTCGTGGGGGGCCAAAGCGTCATCTTGGGCTAAGGTGAGATGTGGGAAAATGCCCCAGCCCTTCCCTGCCAATTTATAAGAATGTGTACCCTTGGACAAAACTCACAGTTCTGTGCCTCAATTGTTCCTTAGGAGGGGGCATGATGGGGCTGGGGTGTGACTTAGTGGTAGAGCACTTCCCGAATGCAGGAGAGGCCTGGGGTTCCATCTCCACCGTCTCGGGGCAGCGGGCACAGCTAGTTAGCAGGCACCTTCAGTAGATTCTTGAGTGACCAGTGGAGTCATGAAAAGAGCTTGGAGCAGAGGTTGCACAAAAGCCGCTCTTCCTTCTCTGCTCCCGGACCTGTCCTGGACCTGGTGTAAGTCAGAAGTACTGGGCTGTGGGGAGGTGGGACAGCCTCCTGCTGTCTACCCAGGCTTGGCTCCCTAGCCAGCTCCTGGACCTGTGTCACCCTCACTCCGGAGGACCCTCCCTACCATGCTCCCCTGGCTGACGAGCTGACTGTCAGCTGTTTCAACCTTCCTGCAAGGCAGCCCAACACCTAAGGCTGTGAGGCGGGTGATGGGGGTTGGGGGGGGGCACATGTCATGTAGTTCATCTTTCTAGTCTAATTTTTCCTCCCAAACCTTGGCAGTCATCAGCAGAATTGCCCTGGCACCCTTTGCAAATGGCCATTTGGTCACAGCCAATCCTGGATCTTCAAGAAGCAGAACGGGAAGTGAAGACCCTGCCTGGCACCACGGTCCCCCAGGCCTGAACTCCGCCACCATTAGAGTTTCAGCATCTGAGCTCACACTTCACCCCACTCAGACTTCCCTTTAGAAAGTGCAAACACACCAGCAACAGAGAGGCCTCTCAGGATCTAGATTCTGCTTCATTTCCCACTGAGAAGTCACGAGTGCCCTGTGTGCCACCCCCAACATCCCGTGTGCCGCCCCCAACATCTTGTGCCACCCCAATGCACAGCAGAAATGAGCATTTCTAGGAGCAAGCATGCTTCTTTTTAAATATATTTTTATTTATTTATTTATTTATTTATTTATTTATTTATGAGTGTACTGTCTGCGTGCAGTTTTGTGCACCTGTGTCGTGCAATGGCACGGAGGTCAGAAGAGGGCGTTGATTTCCCCTGGACCTGGAGTTCTCCTGGAATTGGAGTTACAGACGGTTCTCAGCTGCCATGTGGGTGCTGGGGATCGAACCCGGGTCCTCTGCAAGAGCAGTTGGCTCTCTTAACTGCTAGGCCATCTCTCCAGCCCCGCAAGCATGCTTCTTGTACTTGGCTGACTTTCCTTCACTGTGGACCACGCGTCCTCACCGTCACTACTACAGTGACTCCTGACGGGCCTCAAGGACACATCTTAGCTGAGGTCTCTTCCATTACTAGGCAGAGTTAGGGGCTCTCTTCTGTTCCCACAGAATCTTGTGCTAAGTTTCATTTTTGCCCATGCTGTCCTGGCTGAGCTGAGCCCATAACAGTTTAATGCCCGTGCCCCAGCATCCAGGATCTGTGTGCAGTAGGTGGTCAGCAGGTCTCACTGTGTGCATGCACACTGTCTTCACATTAGACACTCTGACTGCTAACCTGGCATCTTAATGAGGGTTCCCACACAGAGTTATGGATGCAGGTTCCCCGCCTGGGAGGCGACAGCACCTGTAAGGGGTGAGGGCCCGGGGCCTGAGGAAGCTGTAGGCAGGTAGCCAGTGGTGAAGAGCCTGGCTCTCTGTCCAGATACGGAAGCTGTGGGAGTAGGCGCAGAGGTGCCAGGCTGAGGAGGGGGACCTGCTGCCTGTACTCTAACCTGGGGGAGGGCTGCTGGGGAAGCGCAGGGGCCCTGGGAAATCCAGTCTGGCACCTGCGAGGGCAGAGCAGAGTTTGGCTTAAGAAGGGACTCTGGCAGAGGGACTGAGGCTGGCAGTGGGAAGGTAGGCTGGCCTGTACCTAGGTGGTGGGCAGGGTATGTGGCTGGGACTCCTACACTGAGCTGTGGCAGCCTTTAGGCCGAGCTCTCCACCTTGGGGCTCCTGTTTCTGTCCTGGCTCTGTACGGCTCGGGGTCTGTGTCACTCAGCCTAATGTTCCAACCATTCAGCAGCAGGACTAGCCCAGAGAAGCTTGGTGGCTTGGAGCGAATGAAAAAAATGAATGACTATGACTTTATCAGAGTGGTGGTCATGTTAGCGAAAATTTTCTCTCTGGGAGGATAAATTAGGAAGTTATAGACCCTGGGGGAGTGTAACTGGGGGGGAGGAGAGAGAGAGAGAGAGAGAGAGAGAGAGAGAGAGAGAGAGAGAGAGACAAGAGGGGTGGAGGTGGGTGGGTAGGGTAGGACTGGGGAAGAGGGAAGTCTGCCTGTGGCTGGACTGACTGGGCAGGTGGCCATGAAGAAAGGCTCATTTCACATGCTGTGTGGGGTGGGGAGGCTCTGCAGGGCCCTGGGGCCTGCGGCTATGGGAAGAGTTTCCGCCCTGGGCCTGTGGGATTGCGTGACTCCCGGAATGCTGGGCCCAGGGCGTGGAGACAAGCAAACGCCATTAGGCCTATCAGTGATCTTGTGGCGCAGATATGGAAGTTTGAGGAGGCCCAGCCGGCTCTGCCCAACTGTAAAGAGACGTGATTGAGGCGGGTCATGGGGAGGTGGCAGTGATTAAGGGGGGGTCGAGGCCTGCTGACTTCCTGCATGGCAGACAGGGTGACAGACGGAGCCAGTGATGATTAGTCATAGCACCAGCCCTCTCACTGAGCCCATAACTCAGGACCTTGGGGACGTCAGGGAGACCATCAGACCTTGGGTAGTCAGGGAGACCATCAGACCCCTAGGGGCTGGACTTACAGGGCCCCAGGCCCAAGAGCCAAGTGTCATCTGCATCTTGGAAATAGCTGCCCAATGCCTGATTCTGGCAAGGCAGGTGTAGACAGCAGCCCCAGGTAACACTCTTAGGGCCCTGTCCCCTCCCAGTATTCCATGCCCCCCCCCCGCCCCCCAGATGGCCTCGAGGACCTGCACCAAGGCCTTCATCTCTATTCCATGTGACAGAACACAGAAGTCTCCAGAGTTTCAGGCCTGGAAAGGATGGCAGGAAGGTGGTGTAGACAGACCAAGCTGCTCAGAGTCAGCTGCTACAGACCTAAGTTTGAACCCTGGCTGAGGTCAGGGCCTGGGGTGGGGGTGAGCAGGGGTTGTTTCCTGGGGTGGGAACTGAGACTGGAGCCTATAGAGAAAAAGGACTCTGCCCTTGGGCCTGGCCACTGTCTGGGGCCCTACTTCCTGGTCATAAAACTCTCTAGAAGGTGAGATAGGAGCTCTAAGGAGTTTTCCTTCCAGTGAGCAGATCGAATAAACTGCTGTGAAGGAGGCTGGTGAGGCACGGCCCTCGTGTGGTGCTGGTGACTATGTGTGAGAGAGCATGCATGGGCTCCCTGGAGTTGGAAGGCCTTGAACCTCCATTCCTGGGGATCCTTGGATCTGCCATTTGAATGGTAGTCACTGTCTTTGAATTCAGAAGACTTGGAAGTACAGCTCCATTACTTACTAGCCTCAGTTTACACAACTGTGAAATGGGAACAATACTGTCTCAATATACAAATGAGATGACACATGTCTTTCCTGGGGAACCTGCCTCAGAACTGGCAGCTCCCCGGCACACAAAAGTCACCCAGTAAACCAGCTCACTGTACCTCAGAGTTCCAGATCCCCATGTGCTCCACAGCCACCTCTGACACTCCTCCGCCTTCAGGCCCTGCAGGTGTTTCTCATACAGAATTTCTTTCTTTTTTTTTCCAAAGCCAATTTTTTAATTGAAGCTCTGTGTATTTCATACAAAATTACAAATCAAATCTAGAGCCCTGCCCCTCCACCCCACCAGAGCTCATATATTCTGCTAAACATGTCTTTCATCTTTTTCTCAGTCTCAAAATTCTCAATGCAGAAGTTTACTGTTTCAAGCAGTTCACTGTTTCAGTCAGTTCTTTGATGTTTGATACAGTCTTTCTGTTGTCATTATTATCTTATTTTATTTTTTTTGTCTTTTCGAGACAGGGTCTCCCTGTAGCCCCAGCTGTCCTGGAACTCACTCTGTAGACCAGGCTGGCCTTGAACTCACAAAGATCCGCCTGCCTCTGCCTCCCAAGTGCTAGGATTAAAGGCGTGTGCTACCACGCCTGCCTTGTTGTTATTCTTTCCTATATGAATCATTCCAAAATATGGACATATGCATGCCACATATATCATAGGTTTTAGCATCTTCAGGTTATGATTTTTTAAAAAAAATATGGAACGCTTCACAAATTTGCATGTCATCCTTGCCCAGGGGCCATGCTAATCTCTGTATCATTCCAATTTTAGTATATGTGCTGCTGAAGTGAGCACTTATGACTTTTTTTTAATTAGGCTGAAAGATGTCATGTTTGAAGGCTCCTCCTTGGCAAGCCCAAACCATCATCAGTTTTGCCCTTGTGCTCCACACTGGGGATTTCCCTTCCCATGGTTCTCACGTAGAATTTCTAAGATAGAACATATCCTCAGTCCCTTAACAAAGCTCCCATCCTGAAGAAGAGTGTGTTGCTCTCCTATAACCCATGTTGCAAGTCAAAACCCGAGCTTCATCTTGTGTTCTCTCCTGTGCTGTTCTCTGTCTGCTCTTCTGTTCCTTGGCCAATGCTTTTCCTCCCTGCCAATGCCACCTCTCATCTGCATGCCTGTCACAGCCTCTGGATGGTCCCCTTACATCCCCATCACACTTGTCTCCTCTTAAACGTTCTTCTGAGGCCCATGTATGTTAAAATCCTGTCTCCAGGGTGACACTGTTTGGAGGAGGTGGGACCTTTGAGAGGTGGAGCCTTGGAGGTCTTAGGTTCCTGAAGGGGATTGTAGGCATCCAGCCCATTCCTCTCTTTGCTCCTTGGTTCATAGTGTAAGCGTTAGTATGTGCAGCTTTATTTACCACAGGCCCAAATCAATGTGACTGGCCAATCATGGACTAGAACCTCCCAAACTGTGAGCTAGAACAAACTTTTCTCTTTATAAGATGCCTTCCTTGGGTATTTTGTAATAGCAATGGAAAGCTGATTATCATGCTTCCATGGTTCTGACTCACCCCAGGACAAAGTCTAAACCCATTAGTCCAATTTGTACAGCTCCCACCCTGATTGATTCCATCATACCATTTTGCCCTCTTCTCCTCTCCTAGCACCCTGGGTTCCCATCAAACTGAAAGATTCATCCTTCCCCACTTTGCATGCGAGCCCCTAACCTGGCATTTCTTCCTCGTCTGCCTAGATAACCCCTAATCCTCCCATTCTGTCTCGGTACCACCTCCTCTGTGAACAACACAAAGTGTAAAGTAATTTCTTATGATGGCGGATGGCAGGTGATACCAGTTGGAAGGTCGTCTGGGGTCACCGGTACGGTCACCTGTCCCTGACACTAACACTTGTGGAGGAAACTGAAGTGGGCAGTGCTGTTCAACTTCATCTCCTTCCGTCCTCACAGTGCCATGCACTTCCCCAGATATACACAATGAATCAGAAGAAGGTTCCAGGTGGTTTGTCTAAGCTTATCCAGCCTGGCCAGGGCAGTGACGGCAACGTACTGGTCTTGCCCCTAGCCATCCGGCTTCTTGTGCTTGCCAGGCTGTGTGGTGGCAGCCAGATTTTGTGTTTATCTCCATGAAAGTGAGTTCTTTGGTGGCCTGAGTCACACCAGCCTTATCTATGTCCCTAGTGCCTGAGGACAGCTGGGGACAGAGAAGGCAGTGAGCATTTGCGGACTTGGGGCTTTGCCTTTCCCCCCTCCCTCTCCTGCTGAACGCAGGTCACCTTCTCGGTCTCTGGCTCTTCCTGAGCTCAGACTCTTTCATCTCCACTCTGCACAAATTGAGGAGTCCAGCTACTAGCTGTGTGATGTTGGGCTGGTCGTCTTTCTCTGAAGGACAAGTTCTATTCTTCCAAAAGTAGGGATACCCCTGTCTTAGGGGTACTTGAAGCCACAGGAAAAACACAGCACTCTGTCCTGGAGAGGTGGGTTTTTTTTGTCTTTTTGAAACAGGGTCTCCCTGTAGCCCCAGCTGGCCTGGAACTCACTCTGTAGACCAGGCTGGCCTTGAACCCACAGAGATCCACCTGCCTCTGCCTCCCGAGTGTTGTGATTAAAGGTGTGTGCCACCACACCCAACTTGTCCTGGAGAATTTTATTTTTTGAAGTCTTTGGAGTAGTTAGAACCAAGTGGAACAATTTAGTGTTCAAGTGATATTTTAAAAGTGAATTAAGGGGGGCTGGAGAGATGGTTCAGCAGTTGAGAGTCCCGACTGCTCTTGAAGCACGTCTTTAATCCTAGCACTCGGGAGGCAGAGGCAGGTGGATCTCTGTGAGTTCAGGGCCAGCCTGGTCTACAGAGTGAGTTCCAGGCCAGCTGGGGCTACAGGGAGACCCTGTCTCAAAAAAAAAAAAAAAAAAAATAAAAAAAATGAGCCGGGCGGTTGGGAGGTAGAGGCAGGTGGATCTTTGGTGAGTTCAAGACCAAACCTGGTCTACATTGAGTTCCAGACAGTTCGGAGCTACAGGGAGACCCGTGTCTCAAAAAGAACCAAAAAAAAAAAAAAAAAAAGTAATTAAAAGACTTAAAAGCCCCTTTTGGTATCTGTCCCGCTTCTTTGGTGCATTCAAACAATTTTACATACACTATTAGGAAAACTGTGTCTGTTATTGAGCTTGTGTGAACATTATTTATTTATTTTAAGTATTAATTTTTATTTTAGATAATCTGCCTGCAGTGGTGTAAAGTGCATCTGTGTCTGCAATGCCCTGGAAGTGCAGAAGAGGGTGTCAGACTCCCTGGTGGAACTGGAGGTAGGGCAGTTGTTTAGCCACTGTGGTGGGTGCTGGGAAGTCAACCCGGATCCTCTGTAAGAGCAAGTGGCTCTCATGGGCTGAGCCATCTCTGCATCTCCTGGAAGTGAGTGTTTTAATCCAGGCAATGATTTAAAGTTTCTGGCAGGAGTGTGGAAGTCAGATGGAAATACTGCTCTGTTGTCTGTGAGGGACTCTTGCATCTGCGGACTTGGGGGTCCTGAAGCTCACAGCTCCCTTGTGCATTGGTTCTTTCCACTGTATGCCCTGCAAATTCATCTCAATGGGTCTCCCTGGTGCAGTGGCCTCAGGAGGCTGATTCCTACAGGCTGAATCTGTGACCAACGGGGACCTGGAAGGGTTGGTGGGTGGAGCCAGAGCCATAACCTGCTTTCCTGGCCTTTTCTGAGCCCTAAACCTCTGGCTGCAGCACAGGTTCAAAGCCTCATCAGTGTTTGTAGCTCCCTGGAGGTTCTGGGAGCCTTGTCACCCCTTGTCCTGCAGTGCCTGGTCTGGTACAGTCTTCCTACCTGCTAGCCTTAATCACTTTCCTCCCCCTCAGTTTACCCTGAACTTGCCCTGACTTCCTGTGTGTTAGATCCCCACCACCCCCCAAACCCCAGGCACTCTGCCTATTGCTCCCCGTGGGGTCCTGACCTATAAACTGCCTCACAGTCTGAGCCAGGAAGTGGAAAGCAGTATTTATTTATTTAATGGTATGAATGTACTGTCTGCATGCAGATCTGGTGCACCCGTGTCTGCAATGCCTCGGATCAGGAGGGTGTCGGATTCCATGAACTGGAGTTCTCCCGGAAATTGGAGTTACAGAACGGTTCTCGGGCCGCCATGTGGAGTGCTGGGGATCGAACCCGGTCTCTGTAGCAGATCTGGTTGGCTCTTAACCCTAGGCTATCTCGCCAGCCCGGAAAGCAGTTTATTTATTTATTTGATTTTTTTTTTTAATTTTTTTTTTATTATTATTATTTTTTTGTATGTGTATGAATGTAGTGTCTGCATGCAGGTCTGTGCACCCATGTCGTGCAATGCCGCGGAGGTCAGAAGAGGGTCTCGGATTCCCCTGGAACTGGAGTTCTCCTGGAATTGGAGTTACAGACGGTTTTAGCCGCCATGTGGGTGCTGGGGATCGAACCCGGGTCCTCTGCAAGAGCGTCGGTGCTCTCAACCGCTAGGCTATCTCTCCAGCCCCCGGAAAGCAGTTTATAAGCAAAGCATGTGCATGGCGTTTGAGAGGACAGTTACCCTCATCAGAGGACAGAGTAAGGAGACATCCTGGCCAGCATCTCGCCTGTAGGAGGCAGCTCCTACAAATGTCCCTCTTCACCAGCAGCTGTCCCGCCCCGGGAGCCCTGGGAGGCCTGGCCACAGTGTAGCTTTTCCAGGGCACGCTGCCCACCACTGTGGCAGCAGCGGCAGCGTCGTGGATAACATGGGCTCCTCCGAGGCCTGCCTGGCTCTGGCCCATCTGGCAGGCAGGGTGGCCAGGGACCCCAGGCTGGGCTGCCAGCAACTGACTCAGCACAACGGCCTTCTCTCAGCAGCTTGGGCTGGGGTGGGAACCAACCAGCCATCCGGTGTCCCCTCCCCTGCCCTTGGAGGCAGCCAGCGCTCAGGCTGGAGCAGCCCCAGGCCCTTAATGAGCGCTGGCTGTGGCCTGGCCCAGGGCTGGGTTGCTGTGAATAGAGAACACACGCTCGGGCAGCAGAGAACCCGCAGCCTCTGATGGGCAGCCAGAGTTCTGTGTTCTCGCCGGTCTCCCTGGGAGGCCCAAGGTCTTGGGATGTCAGAGCTGGAAGACAAAACAGCGTTCTAACCATACAGATGGAGAAACTGAGGCTCAGAGAAAGCACTGTCCACTGCGAGTCACTGTTGTACACTGGGCAGTTCCCAGTGTAGAGCCTCACGGTTTCTCTCCTGGGTAAGGACACTGGTCACCAGCATCATCTTGCCTTGGGCGAGGACCATCTAGAGCTGGTGGTGAGGCACTTGTCTTTAGAAGATTTTGCATATGGATCCGTGTGTATTTCAGATAAAGCCTCCAATTCTCACAGAGCCAGGAACTGGGATCTTCACCATATGAAGACCAGGCCCAGAGAAGTATTGCCTTCTCTGCAGTTGAACAGGTGGTACATGCTGAGGCAACATTCGAATTTAAGTGAGTGCTTCCTCACCAATCTTACCCTCTTCCAACTTCTAAACAAGCACAATATACTAAGAGAAAACCTTGGTGGGGTGGGCTTCAGGGGGTCTGAGGTCTACCCTCTACCTTTCTAGTTATTTATTTATTTATTTATTTATTTATTTATTTATTTATTTATTTTTGAGACAGGGTCTCCTTTAGTCCCAGCTGACCTGGAGCTTACTATGTAGACCAGGCTGGCCTTGAACTCACAGAGATCTGCCTGCCTCTGCCTCCCAAGTGCTGGAATTAAAGTCATGTGCCACCACACCCGGCTACCTTTCTTTTTATAAACTTGGCCTGGCTCCTTGAACTCATTGAGTGTCTAACTTTCTTACATGTGATCTATAACAATTAGGCCAGGTCCTGGTTCCTCTATTTGATCTTCTATGAGACATGCAAGCCATGTACTACTAGTACACATAGAGAGATCCATCTTTAACTGGTAATGAATGAATGAGATGAAATTTTCTGAGACCTTTATAGGTCGGATGCTGTGTCCCCAAAGATGGGATATAGTCTCATACCTACAAAGTGGTAGATTTGAGTCTTAGATTGACCAGGGGCCTTTTATCTGTTATTATATGGATTGTAGCACAGTGGAAAAGAGGCCTGAGGACTTGTTTCTAGTTTCTGTGGGGAGCCACTGTAACATCTCTGGGATTAGCCCCTGGAGCTAAATGGATCCCAGAAATGAGTCTCCTGGGAATGGCTGGCCTGGAACATAGTTACAAAACTCCAGAGGGATAGAAATAGCCCAGCCCACTCCCTACAGGCTGAAATTAGCCATTTTCTTATTCTTTATAACCCCTCTGGAAATTCAAACTATGAAATATTTGTCTAAAATTAGGAGCATAAGTCACATGAGAAAAGGCCCACTGCTTTTGGAGAAAATGTTTTCTTAGCCTGCTCCTTAGCATGTGTTCTAAGTCAGAACATAGCACAAGTCACTTTCAAATATTTTGCCCTCCTAATACTTGTGGGTTGATGGCAAACTCTTCTGAGAGAATGTATTTTTACTCTACCTTTTTTTTTTTGTCTTTTTGAGACAGGGTCTCCCTGTAGCCCCAGCTGTCCTGGAACTCAGTACGTAGACCAGGCTGGCCTTGAACTCACAGAGCTGTGCCTGCCTCTGTCTCCTGAGTGCTAGGATTAAAGGCGTGCGCCACCACACTCAGCTTTTACTCTACTTTTAAAATGCAGAACATCTAGTGGGATATACTGGTATCAAGTATCCTATGATAGAAGAGTCCCTTCTATTGGCCAAGGGTGCCTTCTTACCCATTGGGTATTTTTATTTATGTTTTATTTATTTTATGTGTATGAGTGTATGTAAGTGCACCCATGTCATGTAGTGCCTGTGGAGGTCAGAAGAGGGCTTTGGATCCCCCAGAACTGGATTTGCAGATGGTTCTTAGTTGCCATGTGGGTGCTGGGAACTGAACCCAGGTCCTCTGCAAGAGCAGCCAGTACTCTTAACCACTGAGCTATCTCTCCAGCCCGTGGGTATTCTTCTTTTTATTTTTTTATTTTTATTTTTTACATTTTTAAATTTATTGTTTTGTATATTTTTTTTTTGTACAAGATTGTTACAAATCGAATCCAGATTCGTTTCCCCCTCCCAACCTCCCCACCCCACCAGATTCACCATTTCAGTCAGTTCTTTGATACAGTCTTTTCTGTTCTTGGTGGTGTTGTTGTTCTTTCCAATATGCATCACTCCCAACAAGGAATGTTTACAACTAGGTTATTGGCACTAGCATCCACAGATGAGGGGGCGTTCTTCTTTTTAAAATGAAATTATTTAACTACTTTCTGTGGTGCTGGGGATAAACCCCAGGCCTCCTGCGTGTTAGGCAAGGGCTCTGTCGCTGAGCTTCATCCCAACCCTAGAAAGGCACTTTTTAATAACAGCAGCAATAATGCTGCCTGCAGGCAACACTTACTGCTTGGCTGAGATGTGCCAAGAAACTTCGAGAAGCATTTTACAGTCATTATTACATTTAACCCTCACAATAACCTTGTAAGATGGCACTATTATCCCATTTTACATATGAGGGCAATTAAGTCCTAAAGAGATTAAGACAGTGACCAATACAATGGTTAATAAACTGATATGTTATAGAGTTGGAATCTTAACCTCAGTTAGTATAATTCTGAAGTCTGTACCAGGGTGCTGTCTATTGAACATATACCACTGCCCTGTATAACAGCCTCTGATCTACACAAGAATGCCCTTCTTAGAAATTTGTTTCATCTTTTCCCCTGCATTCTCTCTGCAGACAGTCAGGCTAGCATGAAGTTCGTGAATCTTGAGATCTTTGTAAGCTACTAGCCCCTATGGTGTTGGTGCTGTTGAGAAAGCGTAACAAACACTTTTGTCAGCAGACTCCTAGGATTTTAAAGCATGTCATGTAAGTGCTTTGTTCTCTGCATCCAGTGAATTTCCTGGGGTCTTTGAAGTCTAGTTTTTCTAGAACTCTCTTTGGTGAGGTGCAGGGAAGTCAGGGTTTTATGCGTCCCAGACTGGCCTTGCTTGAACTTCTACATAGTTGAACACATTGAACTACTGATTTTGTTACTTCCTTTCTTGACTGCTGGGATTATAAGTGTGCATCACCATGCCTGGTTTTCTGTGGTGCCGGAGATTGAACACTAGGCAAGCGCTGAACTAACTGAACTATGCCACCAGCCCTGCCCTTTCTTGTGGTGTTGGAGATGAAACCCAGAATCCTGTGTGTGCTTGGTGTTTGACCACTGACCACTGAGCCCTAATTTCTGGAAAAGGGTTGTAAGAGAAGCAGGTTTTGAGACATGTGAATAGAAATGACCTCGAGGTGGTCCTGAGCTGCGTGAAGCAGTGGAGGAGGCAAAGCTTCTCAGAGCAGAGACTTTGCAGGTTGGGGGTGGGTATGTGAGGCTTGGCTCCTGGGAATAGGAGGGAACGCTTAGTTAGGGGGAGGGCCACTGTGTGGGCCAGAAGATTGTCACAGGATTAGAGGAACAAAGTGAGTCAGAACCTTAGGTACAGGAATAAGGATGATGTGTGGGAACCAGGGGCAGAGTCAGAGCTAAGGGCTGGAAGTCACCGAAGGGTCCATCCCTCCAGGTAGCTGTCCAGGCTGGGCTGCCCTTGGGAGCCCTGGAGAGGGATTTATTTTGGGCAGTGTTGACTTTCAGGAGGCTTGCTTTCCAAACTTCAAATTTGATCATACCCCTCTTCTGCTTGGCAACATCCTCTGGATCCCAGTGGTCTCTGAACACAGTCCAGATTTCCTTACTGGTGTGTGTGTGTGTGGGGGGTAGGAGCATGGCTCAGTCTGACACGACTTGGCCTCAGTGACTTCCCACCCTGACCCTCTTGGAGAGCCTGGATGCTCCTGTGCCCACCGCCTCCATGCATCTGCTCTGAATCTCTAGGCTGTGGCTTCTTCTGGCCATTCGGCATCACTTCTGGGTAGAATTTGCCAAATGTGGACTATGGGTAGGATGAGATGATGACTGGTAGTCTTTTAACTCTAAGATCCTCCTAATTAATGAATTAATTTGTGCATTTTTGATTAGGGTCACATGTAGCCCAGGTTGAACTCCTGACTATCTTGCCTCTATTTCCCAAGTGTTGGGATTGTAGCTGTGCCACCATGCCTTACTTTCTTTACTTACTTGGTGTGGTGTGGTGTGATGTGGTATATGCATGTGGTGTAAGCATGGGTGGAGGGTCAGAGGTTAATGCTGGATGTCTTCCTCTTGTTTTCCACCTTATTTATTTATTTATTTATTTATTTATTTATTTATTTATTTATTTGAGACAGAGTCTTTCACTGAGTGTGGAGCTACACATTTTGGCTAGGCTGGCTGCTCACTAACCCTTAGCAATTCTCCTGTCTCTGCCTCTCCAGTGCTCAACTTCTGTGTGGATGATCAGGATCTGAGCTCAGGTCCCCGTTCTCGTGCCACAAGCATTTTACCCAATGAGTCATCTCCCTAAGCCCCTATTGATTTAATTTTGAAGCAAGGTCTTGCTTTGTTGTCCAGGCTGCCCTGTATTTCAAGGTTCAAGCAGCTTATGCCAGCCTCCTGAGTAGCTGGGACTTTTTAGTACCTACTTTTTAATATTCCCTTCTCTTTTTTTCACATTTACTTACTCTGTGTATGCATGTATGTATGTGGGGGGGGGGCTGAGCATGCTACCATGATACCCATGTGGAGATCAGAGGACAATTTGCTGGAGTTGGTTCTCTCTACCATGTGGCTTCCAGGGATTGAACTCGGTTAGGCTTTGCAGCAAGCACCCTTACCCATTAAACCATGTTGTTAGCCCTTAATTTATATTCAGTAAACATTAAATGGAGGGAAAACCATGTCCAGTCATTGATGATGGTAGTGAATCTGCAGATGATAGGATAGTAACGTAAGCAGTGATACCCAGGAACCAGGCTAAGAACCAGGGAGGGGCGAGGAAAACAGGAACACGTCCACCTAGTGAAGGACAGACCCTTTGGCTTTTTGGTCTCGGGATAGCACTGTGAGTATCATGGTGAACAGAAGCTGTGATTCTTTTCCTCAGGATTGGAAATGAGGACCTCCATCTCAACCCCAGCTCCCTGGTGGCCTCTCCTTGTTTCTAGAATAGGTACTCAGAGGCTGACTTCCAGCTTAGTCATTCCTGCCTCCTTTCATCAGCATCCAGTCAGAGTCCACCACAGAAAGGACTTGCCTTTGGTGGCCTTGGGGAAGCCAAGAAGACCTCTCCGGAATGCAGAGGTTGCTAAGCCTGCCCGTCCCTGCTTCCTGCTTTCCCCTCAGTGTGGCCGTCTCTCTGGTTACTGACCTTAAATCTAAAACTGGGGATTTGCAGGGTGACACCAGCTAGCACTGCTGCACAGTATGGGACCTGAACCTGGGTCCTCACACATGCTAAGCACATGCTAAGCATATGCCCCTCTGAGCCACACCCTCAGCTTCCTGTTGAGTTTTCTCACTTCTGAGTTCTAGTCGCAGAGCCCTACAGCCCCCTTACTCCTCATAGAAGCCAAAGAAACAAAACAAAAAGCAAAACAATCGAAATATTTAAGGGCTGGAGAGATGGCCTAGTGGTTAAGAGCGCCGACCGCTCTTGCAGAGGACCCGGGTTCGATCCCCAGTGCCCACATGGCGGCTGAGAACCGTCTGAAGCTCCAATTCCAGGGGAATCCGAGACCCTCTTCTGACCTCCGCGGCGTTGCACGACATGGGTGCACAGACTTGCATGCAGACAGTACATTCATACACATACAGAAATAAATAAAATTAATAAAAAAAGAATATTTAAAGAAATATTTAAAACAAGCCAGCCCAGGTTTCAGTAGAGGCTGGGGAAATGGGCTGTGTAGCTCGGGTTTTGCAAAGATCTTTTATTCCCTGTATTCAACTCACAGCGGAAAGATTAGTGAGGGGCGCCGGGTCATGGGCAGCGGTGGTATGGGAAGAGGGCTTATGTGGGAGCCTAGAACCCCCTTAGAACCCCCCTTTTAGACTCTTGACCAAAGTTACTTTTCTTCCTATTTTATTAACACACATCCCTAAGTGTGTATGTGCCCAGAGAAATTACTATGAATAACTGATGATGTATGTGTTGATTAACTTGTGAATCATGTTGAGGATGGGGCAGGGCAGAGGAAAGAGCAGGAGCGTTAGAGCTGAATATAATGTGTTGTAAAATATTTAGCAAATGATCATCCAAGCCACAGGGAAAAAGTCTGAGAGATGGGAATTTGAAAGTTGCCAGGATTTAAAAGCTATTTAATACTAACCATCAGTGCCAAAGAGCTGAGAGCGTCCCTCTCCCCTCTCCATTGGCAATCGTGGCTTGAAAATGTGGACTGCACTTGGCCTTGCTGTGGAACTCTGGTGGGAATCAAGATCAGGCAGTGAGTGAAAGGCTTTTTGTTTGAGAACCTTGTAAACAAGGGATCTCCGCTGAGGTCCCTCTGAGAACTCCACCTTGCCTATTGCCTGAACGTTTCTCTTTCCATCTCCCTGATACACTCTCCACATGGAGCCAACATTGTAAAGACACACGTCCGTTATCTGGATGTTTCAAAATACCCAAATGCATCAAGGCAGGAATAAACCACCATATGGTCCAGGAAAAATGTCACCTTCCTTCAGATGTTTGGCTGTCACTTAGAGCGGGCCTTGTCTCTGGTTCCAATGCGGCTTAACTCTGTCATTTTATTATTTATTTATTTATTTATTTATTTTGGTCTTTTCGAGACAGGGTCTCCCTGTAGTCCCAGGTGTCCTGGAACTCACTCTGTAGACCAGGCTGAGCTTGAACTCACAAAGATCCGCCTGCCTCTGCCTCCCAAGTGCTAGAATTAAAGGCGTGCGCCACCATCACGCCCAGCTTTCTTTCAGAACACTTTATGGCATCTAGGAGTCCTAACCATTAATCTCGTACAGGACTATTACTGTATGACAATATGCTTTAAGAAAGTAACTTTTAGCCGGGCATGGTAGTGCACGCCTTTAATCCTAGCACTTGGGAGGCAGAGGCAGGCGGATCTTTGTGAGTTCAAGGCCAGCCTGGTCTACAGAGTAAGTTCCAGGACAGCTGGGGCTACAGGGAGACCCTGTCTCAAAAAGACAAAAAAAAAAAAAAGAAAGAAAAAAGTAACTTTTGCTGGACGTGGTGGCACATCCTTTAATCCCAGCACTCAGGAGGCAGAAGCTGGTGATGTCTGTGTGTTCAAGGCCAACCTGGTCTACAGAGTGAGTTCCAGGCCAACTGGGGCTATAGGGAGACCCTGTCTCACAAAACAAAACAAACAAAACAAAATAAAACAAAACAAAACAGAAACTAACGTTTTTTCTCTCCTCAATTCAATGGTGCGTTCTTTTTGGGAGGTGCCGATTCTTCTTTAAAAGTTTTAAAATGGCTGGGCGTGGTGGCGCATGCCTTTAATCTTAGCACTTGGGAGGCAGAGACAGGTGGATCTTTGTGAGTTCAAGGCCAGCTGGTCTGCAGAGTGAGTTCCAGGACCGCTGGGGCTATAGGGAGACCCTGTCTCGAAAAGACCAAAAAAANAAAAAAAAAAAAAAAAAGTTTTAAAATGGCTGGGCGTTGTGGCACACGCCTTTAATCCCAGCCCTTGGGAGGCAGAGGCAGGCAGATCTCTGTTGAGTTCAAGGCCAGCCTGGTCTACATAGCCAGTTCCAGCCCAGCTGGGGCTACAGGGAGACCCTGTCTCAAAAAGACCACAAAAATTAAAATAAACATATTTAATTTTCCATATTTGTGTGTGGATGAGAATGTGTTTGTGTATGGGTGTGCACATTCTGTGGTGTGCATGTGGGGGTCAGAAGACAACTTTGGGAGTCAATTCTCACTTGCACCTTATTAAAGCAGGACGGCTTTTGATTCTGCTGCTGCCCTGCAAGCTCCAGGCTCACTGGCTGGAGCGCTTTCAGGGGATTCTCTTTGGCTGCCTCTCATCTCACTGTATAAGTGCTGGGATGAAAAATACATGCCACCAAATCTGAATTTTTTTTTTTTTTGGTATTTTTGAGACAGAGTCTCCCTTTAATCCTAGCTGGCCTGGAGCTTGCTATTAGACCAGGCTGGCCTTGAACTCACAGAGATCTGTCTGCTTCTGCTTCCCAAGTGCTGGGATTAAAGCTGTGCACCACCACACCTGGCTCAAATCTGACTTTTTATGTGGGTTTGAAATCAGGTTGTCATGGCTAGCCCTTTGACTCAAGACACATCTGTCCCCTCGTTCTTTTTAAAAAAGTGTGTGTGTGCATGCACGTGCCCCCCACTCTGCAGCACCCTGTTTTTTGAGAGAGGGTCTCATGCATACTAGAGTGGTGTTGAACTTTATATATAGCCAAGGAAGAAAGAGAATCTGGAATTCCTGATTCTACTGCCTCCACCTCCTAAGTGCTAGAATCACAGATCTGCCAATGTGCCTGGCTTTTGTGTGGGTGGGAACAAACCCAAAGTTTCTGGTTGCTAGGTAAGATTTCTACCAACTGAGCTACATCCCCAGCCCCATAGTGCTAACTCTTAAAACATGTCTATGTTTTCTGGAGCTTCTAGTAATGCTCATTGTGGAGATGATGTTTAGCACTGGCTGTTTGGGGACACAATGGTGTACTGTTAGTAGGTAGTACAGTCTGCCCTTCAAATCTGTGGGTTCTACATCCAAGGACTCAAACAACCATGGGCCAAGAGTTTGAAGAAAAAAAAAATCTCTGTGTTGAATATATGAATCTTCCCATCCTGTTCGCATCATTATTTCCTGAGTATTATGGTATGACAGTTGTTTCAACATTTCCAGTGTATTAGGTACAGTAGGTAATCTAGAGATGGCTTAAAGGGGAGGAGAGGGTGAGAAGTTTATGTGCAAAATAGACCCTCTTCTATAAGGGCCTTGGGCTTTGGTACCTGTGGAGGACATGGAATCAGCTCCCCACAGTTCCTGAGGAATGACAGCGTGCTTCACAGGTTGTGGGTCCTGAGTGAAAATTCCATTAGAGTTGTGGAAGAAGTTTGGATTCTTGCTAAGGCTAGGGATACGTCACCAAATTAGCACATGTAGGTTGAGACACACACTTTAAGCAATGTTCGGTTCTTCATGTTCCCTGTCCTTCTTAGTTGTGACTGTCAAAGAACATAGCTCAGAACAGTTGTAACTGAATAAACTGACTAAGAATGAAAGCTTATCAGTAGTTTCATTCACATTTTTGAAAAGATCAAGAAAGAGCCCAGAAGACAGCTCAGGTAGACATGCTAGGTTCAGTGGCACTGGGGAGGAGGCAGGAAGATCCCCGGGGTTCACTAGCCAGCTGGTCTAGCCTAATTGGTAAGCTCCAGGCCAATGAGAGACCCTGTATCAAAGGAGCTGGATGTCATTCCTAACACCCAAGACACCCAAGTTTGTCTTGAGGCCTCCGGACATGCACCTGTGCCCACACATGAACACACACACATACACACGAACACACACACAAACACACATGAACACACATGGACACACACATGAACACACACACGGACATACATGGGCACACACATACATGAACACACATAAGCACACACACACACACACACACATGAGAACACACACACATTTTGAAAAACAACTAAGGAAGAAAGGTGGAAGGAGATAAAGCAGGGAAGTCCACCCCTAACCCTAAGGAGGTAGAATGGGAAAGGCAACATTCAATCTTCAAATGTTATCAGCAATTTCATAATGTAGCAATTTTTAATATTAAAAGTAAATTGTAAATGTATTTTATAAACAATATGCATAAAATAGATCATATTCTAAAACCTTTTGTTTTTAAAATGCTTTTTCACAGTAAATTTCTTAGGTGTCAGATCTTCCCTCAAAGAACTAGTGCAATGGAAGAAGGAATGTGCTGTCAGTGGCTGGACTTTTCTGCTAATATAAGTCCTTGTAGATCTCCTGCAGCAGGGGATGCAGGCTCATGTCCGTCTCGGTCTTCTTGATCACATGCAATAGCTGCACATGCTCTGTGACGATCTGTCTGAGGTCTGTCATTTTCTGGAGCAGCTTGGCAAACAGCTGTGAGGACTCGGGGTGGTTCAGCTTGAGCTGGAGCTCCAGGGCCTGCAGCAGGCTGTCCTGGATGTCCTCAATGGGCTTCACGTTCAGCAAGCCTGGGCGGTCTGGGGAGCCAGAGGAAAACACAAAAGGGAGGTTCAATCAAATGTTCTCTAAGCCCCGGACAGCTCCAGGCTCTCAAGTGTTGGGATGAAATTCAGCCCTCAAGCCAGTGCTCTATCACAGAGGCACAGCCCCTGATTCTTAAACTGGGTGAACAGGGAAGGTCAGTAGCTACTGGGTGAGACCAGAGCCTGAGCTTCTAGGAATGACCTGTTCCCCGTCCAGGACAACGCTGTGTGGCTGATCTGATACATCTCAGATGGAGGCCTTTTCTGCCAAGATAATTCTCAGAAATATTATATTTCCACCCTTTGCTCCTTCTGGATGAATCTGTTTTTATAGCTTCGACCAAGATTTGGACAACACTCTCAAATAATTATTTTTCTTTGTGTGTGTTTTTGAGACAAGGTTTCCCTGTAGCCCCAGCTGGCCTGGAACTTGCTCTGTAGACCAGGCTGGCCTTGAACAGAGATCTGCTTGCCTCTGCCTCCTGAGTCAAATAAGCTTTTAAAAATAAGCTTTATCAGCCGGGCGTGGTGGTGCACGCCTTTAATCCTAGCACTTGGGAGGCAGAGGCAGGCAGATCTTTGTGAGTTCGAGGCCAGCCTGGTCTACAATATGAGTTCCAGGACAGCTGGGGCTACAGGGAGACCCTGTCTCGAAAAAAGATAAAAAAGAAATAAGCTTTATCTGGAGCTAGAGAGATGGTCAGCAGTTAAAAGTACTGGCTGCTTTTGAAGAGGACCCAGTTAGATTCCCAGCACCCACATGGTGGCTGACAACCACCTGAAACTCCAGTTCCAGGGAACCTGATATCCTCTTCTGACTCCACGGGCACTGCACAACACAGGTACACTTGCATGCATGCAGATTAATACACTCATACAGATAAAATAAAAATAATAAAAGATTTTTTTTAAAAGCTTTGTCTTTTTTTTTTACTTAGTATAGTATTCAGTGGGATAAGACAGTTTAAAATACATTTTAACTTTGGAGGGATGCTCCCCTCCCCAACAGTTTAACAAAGATTTCTTCTAAGTGATAGACTGCAGGTAGTTTTCATAAATTTTTCTAAACTTTTTTTGTTTATTTTGTTTTTGATTTTGTTTTGAGGCAAGGTCTGTGTTGTCTAGGCTGGCCCCAAACTCCTGGGCTCCAACCTGACTCTTTTCCTCTGGCCTCTGAGTAGACAGGGTATATACAGATGCACATAACATACCTGGTATGGATTCTTCTTGATATCTTTCTTATTACAACTTGGAAATAATGATCTTAAATTACTTTTTTGTTTGTTTGTTTTGTCTTTTTGAGACAGGGTCCCTCTGTAGCTCCAGCTGGCATGGAACTTGCTGTGTAGACCAAGCTGGCCTTGAACTCACAGAGATCTGCCTGCCTCTGCCTCCTGAGTGCTGGGATTAAAGGCGGGTGCCACCATGCCCAACAATCTTGAATTACTTTTAAATTCCTGATATTTTCTTTATGTAGAACTTGTTGTTGGATTTATCCTTAGGGATTTAGTTTCTACTGTAAATGGGCTCATTTTTATTATATTTTCTAATATATTCCTACTGATGTTTAAAAGGTGAATAAAATGAATCTATTACAAGTTTATGAGTTCCTGCCAGTTCAAATAATTTGTAGTCATTGTATTTTAGTTTGTTGATTGATAATTGTATGTGCTTGCAATTAACGGTAGGTTTAAAAAATTTATTTCTGGTGCATGCCTTTAATCCTAGCACTTGGGAGGCAGAGGCAGGTGGATCTTTGTGAGTTCAAGACCAGCCTGGTCTACAGCGTGAGTTCCAGGACAACTGGGGCTACAGGGAGACCCTGTCTTGAAAAGACAAAAAGAAAATTATTTCTTCTTTTCTGGTGTTTACATGTATTGCCATGTTATGTTGGCTAAAACCTCTTACAGTATTAAATAATAATAGTAATAAGCAGTATGAGACTTTTTTCTAAAGCTGTGATTTTGCTATGCTGTTCAGCCTGGACCCAAACTCTTAGGTGTAAGTGATCCTCTTGTCTCAGCCTCCCATGTATCTATAACTACATCACTGTGCTTGATAAGACATTTTGGAGGCAGAGGCAGAGGCAGGCAGATCTTTGTGAGTTCAAGGCCAGCCTGGTCTACATAGTGAGTTCCAGGCCAGCTGGGACTAAAGGGAGACCCTGTCTCAAAAAGACCAAAATAAAATAAAATAATAAAAAAAATAAAATAAATGTGTTTTATTGACTTTAAAGGAAATGCTTCTAATATTTCATCACTATGGTATGGTATAGATTATGGTGAATATGCTTTATTCTTGACTTTCCAAAAATTTTAAAGTTTTAAATTTGTTCTGGTCAGGGATGCTGGTTAAATTTTATTTAATGGTTTAAATTTTTTCCATTTAAGGAGATAGTATATCTGCTGAGATATGATTTTATCCTTAGTGTAATGAATTACATTAACAGATTTCCTTGTACCCCTGTACTCATTTGTTAATATCTTATTTAGGGTTTTTTAATATGTATAGATGATATGGTCCAGAGTGTTATCTTCTGTGGCTTCCTTTGCCTCTTTGGGTAGTAACTGTTAATCAGCCTTGTGAATGGAGTTGAGAAGTTTTCTTTTTACCTCCCTGTAGAAGCCATCTGTTCTTTGGTGGTTTCTTGGAATTCATTTGCAGAATCATTGAGCCCAGGGATAAATCTTTTACTATCCTTAATTTTTCTTCCATATTTTTTAATCTTTCAGGCTTTCTACAACATGCTACATAAGATTTTTAGTAATTTCTAGTGCAATAAGGTTGTACATGATATTCTCTTAGATTCTGGAGTCTTTTCATATTTATTACTTTTAAAAGTTTCTAATAAAACTATGAGTTCGAGGCCAGCCTGGTCTACAGAGTGAGTTCCAGGACAGCCAGAGCTACAGGGAGGCCCTGTCTCAAAAAGACAAAAAAAAAAAAAAA
>VZQC01014578.1:542149-646241 GCA_009823505.1 Rhizomys pruinosus
GAAAGCCAAATCTCGACAGGTGGGAAAGGAGAAAGGCAAATACAAGGAAGAGGCCATCGAGAAGATGCAGGAGTAGTCCTGTATAAGACTTTATTAAAATTGCTTAAAAAAAAAAAAAAACAAACTCATTTGTCAAAGATTTACCTATTATTTTCTTTAAAAAATATAGCCTTTAGTTTTATTAATCAACTTAAAAATAATATTATTTCTATTTTAAATTCCCTTAAAGAAATTTCTTTAGGTTTATTATTTTTTTTCTTCTTCCCTAATTTCTTGATTTGAATCCTTTACTCTAATTTTGGGTTTTCTTTTTTTCTAATACATTTCTTTTTTTTTCTTTTTTATCTTTTTTTTTGGTCTTGAGACAGGGTCTCCCTGTAGCCCCAGCTGTCCTGGAACTCACTCTGTAAACCAGGCTAGCCTTGAACTCACAAAGATCCCCCTGCCTCTGCCTCCCAAGTGCTAGGATTAAAGGCATGTGCCACCACGCCCGGCCTCTAATACATTTCTTAAGGTTCTAAATTTTCCTCCAAGTGTCATGTTGGTTTCATCCCATGGGCCTTCATAAACAGTACTCTCATTGTTCTTTGTTTCAAACGCCTATCTTAGAACTGTGACTTCATTTCTAACCCAAGAGCTATACAGAAGTGTGACTTTGAATTTTTGCGTAGTTTGGGTTTTAGTTCTTGTTTTCTAAGTTTGTGGCATTTGTTAGAACATGAAGGTTTTTCTCCCTAAGGCCTACCAGAAGGCAGGGTTCATTTACAACTTAGGACATGTTCCAGCATCCTGCATTGATTTCAAAGTTTTTCCTGAAAGTTGTTCATTTACCACTAGATACCTACAGCTCTTCTCCCTTCACTAAGCATTTAACTCACATCTCATCATCGGTCTGCAGCTACTCTGCCCTTCTCTCCCAGCCTTGGCTCTTCTAGTTACCCTTCTCTAGTCACACTGAGGCACTTCTATTCCAAATTCCTCAAACATCCAAATCCATGAGACTCTGTCTGTGTAGACTTGATGCCTCCTGCCTGAAGATCTCACAGTGACTTCAACTGCTCTTCAAATGCAGCACCAGTGGGGTGGAAGTCCCTCCTCCCCATCGTCCCTTCTCCTCCTCCATCCTTGTTTCTTTTCTCTGGACCCCCATAGTACCATATGAACAGCTTAGTCTCTTCATTCTAGGTTATATTTACTGAATGGTTATATTTCCCCCAAGATTGTGCCAAGCACCCTGGGTATCATAATATCACTTAATTTTCACAATAGCTTTTTGAGGCCATAGTTTATGAAAAGAAATGACGATATGGAAGAGAGTTAAATCTGCCATTTGCTAGTAAAAGGTAGAGCCGAACTTTGAATCTAAGTCTGTCTGATCCAAACACTACTCTCTTAAGCCTTCTTTCCCTGAACTGTCAGTACTATATTCTTCCCCCCCCCTTTTTTTTTTCTTACCAGTCAGACAGTACTATATTCTTATTCCCCCACCCCCAGGAGGTAGCAGGGTCTTTGATGACAAAGAGTACCAGTGGCTAAACTAATGAACAAGAAGGCTGTTCTGGCCAAGAGCCCTGGATCAAAGAATATAATTGTAGTTGATGAATAAGCCTAAAGGCAGAATCATTTCACAGTGAAGAAGTCTCCTGTGAATGGTGTTTTGTTTTTTCATATCTAATAAACTTTCATAAGCTTTATTCATGGAGGAAGGCTCAGGACAATGTGGTCTCAGGGTGGGATTTTCAGAACTCTCAACATTCTCTTAACTTCCTTTTGTTTCACAGAAGGAAAGAAACTTGCCTTTGGTTTAACTTTTTTTCCCCTCTAACATATCCCATTAATTTGGATTAAGTACAATTTCCCTTTGGAATTCTATCATTTTATTTGGAACCATAGGCATAAATAAATAAATAAATAATAAATAAAGTCTCAGAGTCTGAGAATGAAACAAACGATTCAGACCTGGCTTAGAGAACCCCACTCCTGGAGGCATTATGACTTTCTCACAATCGTGACATCATTATGAAAATCACTTAGGCCAGTGAGAGATGGCTCAGTGGGTAAAGCATTTGCTGTGCAAGGCTGATGACCTGAGTTTGATCCCTGGAACTCATGTACAAATGGAAGGAGAAGAACTGACTCCATAAAGTTTTCTCTGATCTCGACATGTACATTCTGGTAAGCATATACACAATAATAAATAAATTTAATTTAAAAACAAACTAACCACTGAGGCTTCAAGGAACGCTGGATTCTAGATTGAGGTCTCTGGTATAATGACTATTGATCTTCCTCTGCAATAAATGTTCAAGATTTCAAAGAACTGAGGCCATATGAATGTGTGTGCATCTGGGTAGCAGCAACATGGGTAAAGAAGGGGCTGAGTGAGGCTCCTTTGGGCTGGACCTACATGGCCCATGTGGGAGGGATTCTTTGCTCACTTGGACACTGGCTCTTTCTCTTTCTTTTCTTTCTTTCTCTTTTCTTTCTTTCTTTCTTTCTTTCTTTCTTTCTTTCTTTCTTTCTTTCTTTCTTTCTTTCTTTCTTTCTTTCTTTCTTTCTTTCCTTCCTTCCTTCCTTCCTTCCTTCCTTCCTTCCTTCCTTCCTTCCTTCCTTCCGTCTCTCTCTCCCTCCCTCCCTCCCTCCCTCCCTCCCTCCCTCTCCTCTCCTTCCCTCCCCTTCCCTCCCCCCCTCCTCTCCTCTCTTCTCCTCTCCTCCTCTCCTCTCCTCTCCNCAGAAAAACGTTTGTTCAAGATGTGGTCCAAAGAAATGAGGCTTGGAATCTGTTCTTTAGAAGTATTTCTTTTCTTTCTCTCCCCTCCCCTCCCCTCCCCTCCTTTCCTCTTCTCTTTTGAGACATACCAGTGGGGAGCAAAACTCTGAAGAGATCACATGAATGAACATAGGTTCCCGTTTATCAAACAACCAGACCCTAACATGCAAGGGCTGGGCTGGCTGGAGCACTGGCTCAGTGAGTGAAATGCAAGCAGCTGCTCCTGGAGTAGGGAAGGATCTGGTTTGGATTTTCGAACTCTTCTCTGGCAAATTACTCTTTATGATGTGATGGATGATGTTTGGCTGAAGGGCTGAGATGGTGTGTCCACAGATTAAATATATTTTCTCCAGTGACAAGTTAGATCATTTATGGATCAGCCCTACTATCCCCTGCTGGAGCCTCTGTCAAGGGAGCATGGTTTAGGGAAGAAGTCTGCAGACTAGAAAGGGCTATGTTCTCCTTTTTGGTCTTTCACCAGCTCCATGACCTTGGGGCCAAATGATTATGTTTGCTGGGCTCAATTCCCTCCTCTGTATACTAAATGGATCAGACTCTATAAATAATCTCTAAATCCCTAAGTCAAAAGTTCTAAGATACATTCTCATTTGTAATTCCCTCTAGTATGTAATTCACATAATTCAACAGGAACATAAATCAATTGCAAAAGTGTATTAACAGACTTACATATACAAAACAAAAGCAAGCCTCCTTTGGTCTCAGGTCAAGGACAAAGGGATCTACTGATCACTCCCTACCTTCTGCCCTGTATGGACTCTGAGACCTCCTCTGATTCCTGTCCTGTGTTTCTCTTTCTACCTTCCTATTTTTGTTCCCTCAGACTTTCACTGAGCTGAGGCAGTGTCACAGGGGCTGTCTGAGTAACCAGAGTGTGGCAATCCTTTCCCTTCTCTCTCTACTTCCCAGGAGCCTGGGACCTGCTAGGACACTTCCTGAAGGTCCATCTGAGGTCCTTACACCTTGTTGAGGTGAGAGGCGGGTCTGGAGTAGGTTCAGGGTCAAGGACTCTCTCCTGGCCAGGACTGCCCAGAAGGCCCTCTGGGGAAGCCCACACTCCAGGAGGCTGGAGTTAATTACTGCTTCCTTACCTCCCAGGCTGCAAAGAATTGGGAAAGAACCTTTCCGGTCTTCGTTCACACAGTCCTGGGATTGATTAGGGAGTAGTTGATTATGGAGAGATCAAGCAAGCTTCCATCTTATCCAGATCTGGTTCTACCTAAGTACAGCAGAGTTTATCCAAGGCAGATTGCATTCTCTGGCCCTGTCTGGATCTGGCCACCTGGGCTGCATTTCTTAGGAGGCCAGGCCCCAGCTGGCCACAGGTTGGGTTTCTTGGAAGAGAGATGAGAAACCCAAGGGCAGTCCTTTTGTTTCATATCTGGGAGATGCTGCTTGGGCTACCTTCTCTGTTGGCTTTGTGGTAGATTGACTTGAAATGGACTAGGTCCTTTAAGGACAAATGTTGGCCAAAGTCAACTATAAATTGATCCATAACCATGAAAGGCCTCAGTTTAAGTTTGGGTCTTGGACTTGGAAATTATAGATTTGAGTCTTGTCTCCCTTTCACTTAAGTTTCTGTGTGCTTTTGGACAAATCAGCTGATCCTTTGGGGGATTTATTTATTTATTTATTTATTTATTTATTTATTTATCTTTCTGAGACTGACAGGGCCTCCATGTAGCCACAGCTGGCCTGGAACTCACTTTGTAGAACACATTGGCCTTAAACTCACAGAGATCCACCTGCCCCTGCCTCTGCCTCCCGAGTGCTGGGATTAAAGGCATGAGTCACCATGCCTGGCATACTTTTCAAGACAACAATGCCATCTCTCTTAAGGCTACTGAGAGGGTAAAATGGGTAGAGAATGCTAGATGATCTTATTCTTTGTGTTCAAACAACAGCAACTGTTATAGGGTAGGAAGGTTGGGCCTGCAAGCAAAGGTGGGTATGTGTCAATATCTGGAAAATGGAAGGTTTTAAGTTGTCTTTGTTAAGAGTGGAAATTTAGGATCATGAGAAAATAATTGCAATGCAGACTTGTTTGGGGTTCGGCAAGGTCTCTCTCATAGTTGAAAAACACATGTAGGACAGTATAAAAACAGACACAAAGCAAAACAGACACAGTGCCAAACTTCATTTCTTCTTTGCAGAAATGATGTGAGAGGGGTTCTGAGGTGTTTTTCTGATCTAACCCTCAGAATTACTATATATATATTAGTGGGAACCCATAGACATATTGTATTCAACAAAAGGTGATACATAGGTAATCATTGAGTTATGCTTATCAGAGGAAATGAGGAACATGATGATTATAGAAATCAATAGAATGTGGCTATTTAAAAAAATTTTATACTTAAGAGAATAAAAATAGAAGTATTATTTTCTCATGACTGTCTATTTTTGAGATTTTACTTTCCTCTAGATGTTTTATTTGAAAGATTCCCTTGAAAAGGAAGTTACTGCATACAAGACTTTGTGCATGGCTGTGCTTTTCACGGTTCCCGATGGGCTACCCTATCACTCATTGCTAGGGATATTTAAAAGCTTTTGACTCTTATTAGGTAACAGAACCAATTTAAACCTCTCTTAGAGGAAAAATTCCCCATTAGGCACCAGAAGCAACCCCAGGAGATGACAATTACAAACTAATAAGATCATTTATTTTCATGTTTATATTTTTCCTGAAAGAAATACATTTACCACCATGTGGGATCTCAAGAGAGAGTCTGCAGGAGCTTAAAGGACAGTTTACTCTCGCATTTTGCACATCAGGCCATACTCTGTGCAGCCATGTATTGATACACTCTGGTACACTAAGTGAGGAGGGATTCAGAAAATGAACATACTTAGGAGGAAAGTTTCTGTGGCTGAGATTAATTAAAAAAATAAAAGAAACTATAAAATAGCTTTAAAGAATAGGTTTTTTGATACCATTTAAAAAAATAAATGCATCATTCCAGGCACCATAAAGATGGAAGTAGAAACTCAATTTTCTGTTCCAAGATTAGAAATGAATGAAGTGCCATGATTCATTATAACATTAATCTCAACAGTGAAGGAGTAACAGCCAACCACATGTCCACCCACAGAGGAATAAAGACATTAGGATATATGCTTTTTAAAAAATTTTATTTATTTATTTTTATGTATATGAGTGTACTGTCTGCATGTAGGTTTGTGCACCCGTGTCGTGCAATGCTGTGGAGGTCAGAAGAGGGCATTGGATTCCCCTGGAACTGGAGTTAAAGATGGTTCTTAGCTGCCATGTGGGTGCTGGGAATTGAACCTGGGTCCTCTTCAAGAGCAGTCGGTGCTCTTAACCACTGAGCCATCTCTCCATCCCCAAGGATATATACATTTTTAATTGGTATTATATGGATAAGAGTGCATTCATTTGAGAGCCTTAATAAAAACAAAGCCCTGCTATTTGTAGAACCATGATTGAACTTNTTTTTTGAGACAAGGTCTCTCACTAGCCTTCCAAGCTGGTTGGCCAGTGAGCCCTAGGGATCCACCTGTCCCACCTCCCCATTGCTGGGACTGCAAGCCTGGGCCACCATTCTTGTTTTTTTTTAAATGTGGGTTCTTGGGATCAAACTCATCCTCATGCTTAGAAGGTAAGCACTTTACTATTACAAACATTTTAGTTTAAATATTTAAAATAGAGCTAGAATGGTAATATAATTCATAGTTTTCAGAGTATTAAATGAGTTAATATATTCAGCAGGTTTATGGTGGTGTTTAGTGGACAGTAACTTGGCAGTTTCTACTGTTCCTTGTCTTTTTTTTCCTTCCGGCACTACCTTAATTTTTCCAAGTTCTCTGTCTTTCCTAGTCTTTTTCCCTTAATTGTTTCCTTCTCAGCCTTGCCTCCTCCTTCTTTTTCCAGATGTTTTCCTCTTGCTGGGCCTGGGCTGTACCTTTCTGGGATTTACTAAGAACACTAGCAGAGTCAACTTTAATTAATGATAGATCTGACCAATAGATGATTTTAGGCATGTGGTGGTTTACTGCTGCTATCAGAGAAAAGAGGACACTATAAAACAGAGACCTTGCAAATGCTCCACAGACAGAGATCATCTGCTGACTGTATACTAAGCTGTGTGAGCACATATTGCTGGTGGACCCTATCTCTGACGCAGGTTAATCTTCTGATACTTCCCTGTTCATGCAACGACTTCACATTAATCAATGCTTTCTCTACAATGGATAACAGTATCTATGACTTAGCAGGGATGGGGGAAGGGGAAAACCACAACGAAACCAAATCCATCAAGTAGTAACTCCTTGTCACCTTGCCTCCATGCCCATTTCTACAGACCCAGATCCTGAACACATCAGGGGCAAAGCAGGTGAACCTTTGCTCTGCCTAGTCAAGGCTATCCTGTTCTTCTAGAGGTCTCCAGGGAATTGAGCCTGGGCTTGGTTTTAGTTCAAGGACTTTGAGGATAGAAATAGTCTTGTGAGTTCTGTACTGGCCTGGAAAGTCCTTGTGTCTGATCTCCTTGCACCTGTGGTTAGGACTCCTTGCTATGCTAGTCACTCAAGGATCAGCCATGTCCTTTGCTCCTCTTTTTTTTTGGTCAGGATCAGGGGACAGTCTACTATGGTTTGCCCCTTAAGCTGACAGGGGCAGATACATTTCTGCTCCTTCTGTGTCTAGGAACTGTTCTACCAGGACTAACAGTATGTGTGTGGTTGGGGGTGGGAGATAGAGGAAGATGGAGTAGAAAGAAGTGGAATGATCTCTTCTGAGTCTCCCTCCAACTTCACATGCCTGCCGCACCCATTAATCCACTTGGCTCTGCTCTGCTCTGGGAAGGAGAGGGAAGAGAGAAGGAAGAGAGAAGGAAGAGTTGAGAGAAGGAGCTGAGAACACCTGCAGCAAACAGAGGCACTGCCTATGTGAAGTGTAACCCCACTCCTTGCACCCTTCCCCCAGTTCCCTCCCTCCCTCCCTCTGTCCTAGTTCTGCCCTCCCTCCCTCCCTCCCTCCCTCCCTCCCTCCCTCCCTTCCTTCCTTCCTTCCTTCCTTCCTTCCTTCTTCCTTTCTTTTTTTCTTAGAAGTTCTGAGAAAAACATGTGATGTCAAAACACAGGTCTGGGCCAGGCGTGGTGATGCACGCCTTTAATCTCAGCACTTAAGAGGCAGAGGCAGAGGCAGGTGGATCTCTATGAATTCAAGGCCAGTCTGGTCTATACAGTGAGTTCCAGGCCAGCTGGGACTACAGGAAGGACCCTATTTCAAAAAGACCAAAAGAATAAAAACAAAACAAAAAAAAAAAAAAAAAAAAAAAGAAAGAAAGAAAGAAAGAAAGAAAGAAAGAAAGAAAGAAAAAGATATAAGGTTCCTGCAAAGTCAAGGGGAATCTGGGAGGGGGAATCACAGTCTGGGTCTTGGGGGCCAAAGGCTTGGGGCTTTTGATGGTTCTTCCTCAGGCCCTTCTTCCTGCTCAATATCTCTTTCCCTTTGGGTTTTGTTCTCAAACTGGTATTAATCCCCTCAAAGTGATAGCTGATAAAGGGATTAACTGAGCTCCCCAGGGGTATTAATACTGTAGGAAGGGATTTTAAGGGCTGATCGTGGAATTTCAAGCCATTTGACTGGCAGGAAGGAGTGGAGCTACTTCACATGATATCATAGGGGAGAAAGGGGAAATTAGCATTTACTATGTGCTTAACAGTGTCCCAGGCAAGATGCCAGAACCTTCACATAATGCTATTTCATTTGCTTGGGGAACTGATAAGGAAGTTACAGGCCAGGGAGGTAAATAATTGCCTGCAACCACACATCTAGGAAGTGGGGGGGGGGTGGGGGGTGGAGCTTTCAAACTCTTCATCTTTGTGGTTCTGGAGCCTTCCCCTTGATTTATATACACACCTGCTGTATGTGCTGAGAGGCTCCCTGCTCCTCTGTGCATGGCCTCCCTGTTAGGTGACCTGCAGGGTGGTTCGTTCTTCCCTACTCTCAGATGAATGGTGCCCGTGTGGAAGGCTGCCTGGGGTCGCCCAGAGTTTAAATACACATTTTGAGACTCTAAAATGATAAAGTGCTCTGAAAAGCCACCCGTGACTGACTGAGGAGACTCTTCCAAGACTGCCAATATGGACAGGAATGACTCAGCAGTTTGACTTTCAATTCTATGTCTGTCTCAAATGCCATTGTTTGCTCAGTCCCGGAGATGATGGCAGCCTACACAGCTTGGGTGGAGGAGGAAGTTTTATTTCTGGAGCAGTTATAGATAAGAAGTCTTCTACAAACAACAAAAGCCGGCATATATATTCACACACACACAGACACAGACACACACACACAGTGTGTGTCTGTGTATGTGTGTGTGTTGGATGATTCTAAGATGGTTCATCATTTCCATATTACCCAATCCCAACCCACAGGTCTCTGGTTTTTAGTATTTGGGTGCCAGTTGTGAACTCATAAATATACCTTACCCCTGTCACGAGGTTATGAAAATAGAGAACTAATGGGACATTTCTAGATAACTCAAAGTGAGTCATCACTCAAAGCCATTCTACCAACTAGTTGTGGGCAGCCTCACATACAGTGTAGGTAGGAGCCCATTAGATATGTTATTCATTAATAAACAAACTATTACTCTGGAATACCATCATTACCTAGATGGAGATAGATGCCATGTAATAACACTGTCTGTCCAGCTCAAGAGAAACCAAGTGCCCTTGGTGATTAATACATGAAGAAGAGGCAGAAAAACAACTTTGAAAACAAAAGCGCCAGACCAAGTCTTGTCCAGAAAATTTAATGGAGAAGGAAATCAAGTATTTAGCTGGTATAGGAGAGACAGGGCTGGCATAAAGCATATGCTGTTGCTCAGTGGCATATCATGCACTCAGCATGCATTAGACCATGAGTTTAATACCCAGGATTATGACATGCATAGAAAAGTTACCCTACTTCTTGCTTAGACTTACTTTTAATGTCTAAGTTTTAAAGTAGTTTATATTTTGCCTCCTTTTCACGTAACCAATATATATCAGATGCTCACAGGATGTCAAGAGGATATTGGGGCACTTGGATTGAGTAGCGTCAAGAGTGTGCAGAATCTGGGGGGGGGGTCTGCTGAGACACAATACACATTACTCTTCCAGATAAATGTTCTATGCTACCCATCATAACTTATAGAAATTATTCTGTAGTAAAGCACAAGGATACTGTTTTCCATCTTAGCGTTTGGATTACACTCAGGGTTTGAAGGGTAATTGACGTGCAGGGGCACAGAGATTAGACACTCCTAAACCTGGTGTTTCTCATGGCCCAAGTGACCCTAGCCTGTGGATCACTCGGTTCTGAGGTGCTGGAATGAGGTGCTTTGCAACTATACTGAGTGTCTGTCTTCTGGGTAGGAAGACAGGAAGACATGGACATTTTAACAGTTTAAATTTCTCTTGAAAAACTAACTCTCTCTCTCTCTCTCTCTCTCTCTCTCTCTCTCTCTCTCTCTCTCTCTCTCTGTGTGTGTGTGTGTGTGTGTGTTCGTTTGTGTGTGTACCTGTGCATGTGGATGCCAAATTTCAATACTGGGTGTCTTCCTAAAAAAAGAAAGGGTCTCTCACTGAATCCAGAGCTTGCTGATTTGGCTAGCATGGCTAGCCAGCAAGCTTCAGGGATCTTCCTATCTTTGCATCCCCATGGTTGATTTTACAATCATATGCCACAGCACTAGGCTTTTTATGTGGCTGCTGGAGATCTGAATGCTTGCACAGCAAGCACTTTACCAACCGAATCATCTCCCCAGCCTGCTCTCATAACTTTTACAACCATTTGTCTATTTTAGGACCTGATATATGATAGTATCTGATTAAGCAGAAATGTTTTTACTTAGCCATCTGAAGTTTACTGTCAACATTTGTGGGGAGCCTTGCAAACAGCACCATTATGTCCAAGTGCACAGCTGACAGATTTAAGAATCAAAGTACTAGCCTTTAGTCTTTATCACCAGCCTTAGACCTTCCCCCCAGCACTTTTCAAAGCCAATTGAGGAGTCTAGGAGGTAGGTTGGTGTTTGCTGTGCAAACCTGAGAACTTGAGTTCACACTCTCATCATCCTTGTAAAAAGCTGGGCATGGTGGCCTGCTAGTGGTGGCAGGCAGGCAGGCAGACAGGAGGATCCCAGGGGCTTGCTGACCAGCTAGTCTATCTGAATTGGTAAGCTTCAAAAAATAAGGTAGAGCAATGCAAGAAGACACCAAACATTTGTCACTGGCCTCCGTAGGTAGGTGCACTGTACACATATGTGTACATAAATCCTTATATAACACAGAGACACATGCACGCGCGCACACACACACACACACACACACACACACACACACCAATTAAAAAAAATGCCAATAGGCTAGGCATGGTGCTGCATTCCTTTAATCCCAGCACTTGGGGGGCAGAGGCAGGTAGATCTCTGTGAGATTGAGGCCAGCCTAGTCTACATAGTGAGTTCCAGGCCAGCCTGGGCTACTGAGAGACCCATCTGAAAAACAAATCATCAACAACAACAATAACAAAAAGTACCAACAAAACAAAGGAATTGGGGCTAGAGAGATGGCTTAGTGGTTAAGAGCACTGAGTGGTCTTGCAGAGGAACCTGGGTTCAAATACCAGCATCCATATGGTAGTTAACAACCATTCATAACTCCAGTTCCAGGGGATCAAATGCTCTCTTCTGACCTCCATGGGCACTACATGACATGGGTACACTTACATGCATGCAGGCAATACACTCATACACATAAAATAAAAATAATAAAATATTAAAAAAAAACAAAGTGACTAATTCTGTTTAAGATAATTAAATTAAACCTGTATCTTTGGAAAGACTTTGGATATTAGTCAATAATTCAAGAATATTCATAATTATAATACTTACAGGGAGTTTAGAAATAGCTAGTTTTTGATAACTTCTAAAGACCTCTAAGACAAAAGCAATTAAACTCCTTCTATATCCCAATTACTCAAAAGGGAACAGAAATTTCATTTACTACTACTGCTGCTGCTGCTGCTATGCAGTGCTGGGGATGGAATGCAGTGCCTTGTACATGCTAAACATGTGTTCTGTCACCGAGTTACACCCCTGGCTCCAGCCCCAGGTGTACTAATGGGTCTGAAACTTGGCCTCATCAATTAGTAGCTCTATAACCTTGGGCAAGTGATCTAATCTGTCTAAAGTCCCATTTTCTCCATCTGTAAACTGGGGATAATAACAAGCCATGCAAAACTCCAGGAAAGATTTCAAAAAGATTATGTAAAATATGTGGCATATGTTCTGGCACACAGTGATATATTTAACAAATGGTAGTTATTATTACTATTTGGGTTGATTATAAACACTTGTCAACTTATTCCAGGTGCTGTGTTTTGATTCGACTTTAATTCCAACAAGTTAAAAAACATATATCCATCTGGCCATAATCTATGACTGAGCCAAGGGGCCCCAAGTTACTGACCTGAAAGAACAAGGTCAAATTGACATAGAATACCAACACTTCTTTGATCTGCAGATGTATAGCTATGGGAACATTACCTCCTTCTACCTATTTGACAGTTGATTACTCCAAGAACAGTTGTCTAGAGCTGCTTTAGGGATAGAACATTTCTGGGACTACTGGAAAAAGAAGTGGGAAACTCCACAGGTGGTTTGCACAACCAAGCCAGACCCTAGGAGGTAACTGAGGAGGTTGGATGCTGTAGTGTCATTCAGACAGCAGTGGCAATTTGCCTTGAAAATACATTGTATCAAAAAAAAAAAAAAATCCAGGTGTGTTGGTGCAGGCCTTTAATCCTAGCACTGAGGAGGCAGAGGCAGGCAGATCTCTGTGGTGAGGTCAAGGCCAGCTTGGTCTACAGAGTGAACTCCAGGTTACCTGAGACTAAAGGGAGACCCTGTCTCAAAAAGACCAAAAACAAACAAACAAACAAAAAACCATTGTAAAATTCAATGAATTTCTTCTCTTGTATCTTCAAAGTTTAGGAAGAACTGAAATGGATCCCAAGCTGTTCTGAATGAACAAAAAGAGCTTTTTCCTGTCTCAGAGTTCCAGCTGGACCCTCCTGGGCTTTTCTTTATCATATAGCATATGCTCAAGTGGACAGTGTCCAGTGGCGTGTCCTGGGGTTTGCCAGCTTTTCTGAGCTTCACACTTGGTTTTGGTCATGGGACAGGGCTTGGAAGTTTTCTAGCAAGGCTGGCATGGATCTGTGGCATCAGTTGCAAACATCCCCTTGCTGGGTAGTTTTATTACTGTTGACTCCACCTACCTCAGCAGTAAGACTTGAGGGTGAAAGGGAAGCTATTGTTTGCTGTGATTACAGGGAAGTGTTCTTCTAGCTTCCAAGCTCAAGCATTAGATGGGTGTGTGGGTTGCAGCCATCAGTGGCAGTGTGTGTGTTGAGTGTGATCCACTAGCCAGGAGGCAGAGGGGACAGGGCTACCAGGGTGGCAGTTAGGACACCTGACTTTTAGCCCAGTCCTAATGCTCCATAGGCATTAGATCTTGGGCAAATTTGAATTCAATACCTTTACTTTTCTCCCTATGAAATGAGAATAAAGACACAGGAACACTATTGGGATTCTATAGAGAATGTATATAACATACTCTTAATAGGTCCAAGTGCTAAACTGGGGTTCTGGAGTATTGCTGTTCTTTTCATTGAGTCTGATTCTTGTTCCCAGCTCAGTGGAGAAACAGAGACACTTTGAGAACTAGGGCATCTAGGTTATCTTTCTCAGAAGGCCGGCTGTGGGAGCTGAGTGAATGGGGAAATGCTAAACGCAGGGCAAATCTAAGTGCCAGATCAATGGGATCAGCAGTTTTTAGGGGTGAAAAACACTGATCTTAAGGTAGCAACACCTCTTTCCCCAGAAAATACTGAGTTGGGTCAAACTGATACTTCTCTCTAAAAATTTCCTCTGTGTGACTTCTAAGGGGGCCTCCCTCTCAACCCCCACAACCCCTTGCCCCCAGTCTTATACAGCATCATCATCTCCATAGTTGGGGCTCCTAAGAGCCTTCACCAGAACCAAAACTCCACCATGATTCTAGAACTAGCTCAGAATGAAATCTCCATGGACCTTGCCCAAAAGCACTTCTTTCTGAAATCATTAAAATGACTGACAGACTTCTGAAGTGCAGAGAAGTTAATCACTCTTGTTAAGATTACATAGAACCAGAACTTTGTTTTCTGGATTAAAGCTCCTTGCTTACACAAATGGTTTCCCTTTCTGGAATTCTAGAATAAGGAAAAACAAAGCCCAATCTGGAAATCTTGTCTTCCTTTAATGAAGAATTGCCTGGGATATGCATCTCACCATCTATTGATAAGATCTTACAGGAAGCCAGTCATTGGACGGGTGGCTGTTGGGATGATCTGCACCTAGCCACCCTCTCTAAGAAGAGAATCTCATTCCTATGGGTTAGACAAACAGGAGGGCAGTTTCATTCTTAACTGTTGCCTATATTTAGACTTCACTTATAAAAGCAAACTTTCATCAGGGAACGATTTTTGTATGTTATGATGTAAAAGTAAGCCAATGATAAATTCTCTTTTTGGAAGAAGTCTAAAATTATTCATGGGGGTTTCTTTTCACTGTAACTACAGATAAAAGATTTTAATAATCTGTGGCAGGCTGCTACCTTTGGATATCTTTCATTGTATCAGATGAGATCTGGATACTGGCTGTTGTGAAGATGATTTGCAAAAGGCTAACAGAAGCTTCTTTATATAACATTTACATTTCATTGGTGACATTTTAATTTTCATAAACCAAAATGAACTAAATCCAGTGACTGCAATATCAGGTCTGTCACATTACTATCTCTTGACCAATTAATGGACTATTAATTTATATTTTTGTGGTGCTTGGAACTTTATATGTACCAGACAAACACACTATTACTGAGTTGTACTCCTGAGCCCATCATGACTGTTTCTTGTTCAGATCTTTCCTATTTAGAAATAAGACTTTTGAATGGGTTTTCCCTAAGCCTGTCTTAATGCCTGTGAATGGAATATAAATGGCTACAAACTTTATGGAAAGCAATGATGCAATAAAAGACTTTAAAATGTTCATAGCCAGAAATCTTATTTCTGGAAATTTATGATAACAAAATAATCTGAGGTTAAGATAAAAATTTACACATTAGAATATTCAATGAGGAGGCAGGAGGGTCAGGAGTTTGAGGCCAGCCTCAAGGGTTTGAGTAAAGCCTGAGGTCTTGATTCAAAAAACAAAAATAAATAAAAATAAAATGAAATGAAATGAGAGAACACATTTTTAGTAATTTTCTGTATTTTCACTATAAAGAAGAAATGATAAAAATGTAAGCCTAGAGAGAGATAATCTGGTATTTACAAGACCTTTTAAAAAGCAGAGTGCTTTCAGGAAAGGACTTTCTGAACAGGACTCCTATAGTACAGGCGTTCAGTATAGCAATTGACAAATGGGACCTCATGAAACTAAAAAGCTTCTATACAGCAAAGAACATCACCTGAGTAAAACGGCAATGTAAAGAATTAGAAAAAATCTTTACCAGTATACCCTTGACAGAGGGTTAGTACCTAGAATATACAATAAAAAAATATTCTTCTCTATACTGCATGACAAAATTACCCACTGGATCATGTTCTTTATATAAAGCAGTGCTACACTCCACTCTCACATCTATGGACCCCCTTTCCCCTCAGGTGGGTTTTTATACCAGTTGTTGAAGAGTCCACACAGAAAGCTCACCTAAGTCATTTTCAATATAAGAACTTATAATTAAAAAGCAAACTTTTGTTTTGAAATGGGTTCTCACTATGTAGCCTCCAATTCAAGATCCTCTTGCCTCAGCCTCCTCAGTGCTGTGATTATAAGAATGTACAATCATACCTGGCTCAAAGCAATTTATATAGACAGAGATGAGAGTAAAAAATTCTTCTCCCCTACTTAGAAACATGAGAGAGGCCAATGAAAGTAACATTTGGCATAAAATGCTGCTTTTGGAACTGGTTAGCTAGATCATGTATTTTTGCACCGCTAAAATTTCAATAAACCTTCAAGAAATTCAATTTATTTCTCTGGTGTGTTCTTTGGTTTACACTGCATTCTTAAACACAGCCAACTGCCTCACAAAGGTACATAGAGAAGTCATGAGAAGACTCAACATGAGAGAAGGTGGAGCTTAGCACATGCATATTCCCCATGCCTGACGCTGGGTGGGAATTCAGAGTAGTAACTTACTGATGGTGGTGTGGAGCATAACTGGGACAGGATCACTCAGCAGTGCCTGGTGCTAAATGAGTATTGCCAAAGGTAAGTTATATGCACCTTCTAGGAACAAAGGGGTGAAGACAATGAAAAAACGAGGCACCTAAGGCTCATGGAACATAGGAGAACAGGGGACAGAGAGAAAACTAATGCATCCCTCAACTATCACCAGTGAAGCTTCCTTCTACAACAGAGTGCAATGCCCACAGAAGGCTACAACTGGCTAAGTGTTTTTTTAATTTTATTTATTTATTTATTTATTTATTTATTTATTTATTTATTTATTTATTTATTTATTTATTTATTTATTTGAATGTACTGTCTGCATGTAGGTTTGTGCACCTGTGTCGTGCAATGCCGCGGAGGTCAGAAGAGGGTGTGGGATTCCCCTGGAACTGGAGTTCTCCTGGAATTGGAGTTACAGACGGTTCTCAGCCGCCATGTGGGTGCTGGGGATCGAACCTGGGTCCTCTGCAAGAGCAGTCGTTGCTCTTAACCGCTAGGCCATCTCTCTAGCCCCACAACTGGCTAAGTTTTAAAGAATAAGACTTGGGAGGCAGAGGCAGGCGGATCTTTGTGAGTTCAAGGCCAGCCTGGTCTACAGAGTAAATTCCAGGATAGCTGGCGCTACAGGGAGACCCTGTCTCAAAAAGACCAAAGGGAAAAAAAAAAAGAATAAGAGACTGCAGAGTGTGTGTCTCTGGATAGGACTCCTGTATCAAATCTCACCCACCCACAGCTCAGGGACCATTGCAGAAGAGGGGATGGAAAGATTGTAAGAGCCAGAGCTGGTTCATGAACATGGGGATACAGAGGCTTTCAGGTCACTGGAAGCTTGCACATGTGAACTTGTGGCAGTGATGGCCTTGAGCACAGGATCCAGGCCAACTAAATCAGATAAGAGCCCAGAGTGGAGCAAGAGAAATGGGTGGCAGGCCAGCCCTAGACTGAGAACTACTGGAGACTGATTACTACCGGGCGAGGGAGAGTATGCCTTACTTCCAATCTCTGGATAGGCTGACTAGGCTCCAGTAGATGAATTTGCACTGAAGGACATTGGGTACAAATGTTTGATTAGATAGGACTTAACATGTATGGCAGAATACATGAGAGGGGTTTGGGGATCATGGATTGAGGAGGGGGTCTAAATTTGATTAAGAACTGTTGTATTAAATGTACAAAAGCTCAATAAAAATTTTAAAAGGAAAGAGGGCATTTGTCTTTTATGATTGGATTTGTCTGGAAAGAGTAGTGTGAGGGATAAAAGCAATGAACCTGGGTTCCCCACAGTATTCACTCAGCAAGCCTATGGTATTTGTTCTTTGTCTGTGACACAGAAGTAACATGCTCCTGGCACTGTGCCACTGACACTTTGTACATGCAAAGTACAGTCAGTATAGAGGAAAAAGGGATACAGATGAACACTAAGGAATTGTCAAAGTTTTTCACTCATTCCATCACCACCCCACTTTTCTTTTGACAAAAAAAAGATAAATCTTACCTCCACTGAGAATAATGACAGCTATAAATATGGCCAAGTCGCTGTCATCTAATTCCAGTGCATTGAACTTCACAGCAAACTCAAACTTGGGCTCCATAAAGTCACCAAAGGGCTTTCGTAGGCTCTTGAGGAACTCCCTGGTCATGAACCCTTGGCCTTCTGATATGAGAACTCCATCTTTATTCATCAGGGAGGCCAGCATTGTATAGATGATCTCATGAACACCATACTTGAGCAGAGTTACTTGGTCATTCAAGTCAAGGTTTACAAAGCCAGGGATACTTTTGGCATACTCTGTGATTTCCTGCACAGCTTCCACGGATCGAAACTGGCACCCCTGGAAAATGCGGATGGCCACCTCTTTGCTCTGCTCCTGCAGGGGGGTGATATGTTTGAACTTGATTTTATCTTCTCCCATCATTAAGGAATTCATGTCGTAGATGACAAATGGCTGCAAATGGAAAAGGGGAAAAGTGGCTGAGTTGGAGGCTTCCATTCACATTGAGCAACACCATAGCTCCCCAAACTGCTTTTATATACATTTGCTTTGTTAAGAAAACATCTAAAGTTGAAGAGACTTAATCATGAGAAAAGACTTATCCTTATTATGTGTTGTGAGCAAATCTGTTTTATTCTTTTCCTTCAATGTACACTGTTAATACTTTACTTATGACTGGTCAATAGTACTGATTTGAGTTTTAAAATGACAGAAAATCTGTTGTTTTTCTTGGCTTTCAAAGGCATACATGTTTAGTCTTCTTCTTTTTTTTATTTTTTTTATTTTTTTTATTTTTTTGTATGTGTATGAATGTATTGTCTGCATGCAGGTCTGTGCACCCGTGTCGTGCAATGCCGCGGAGGTCAGAAGAGGGTCTCGGATTCCCCTGGAACTGGAGTTCTCCTGGAATTGGAGTTACAGACGGTTCTTAGCCGCCATGTGGGTGCTGGGGATCGAACCCGGGTCTCTGCAAGAGCGTCGGTGCTTCTTAACCGCTGGCTATCTCTCCAGCCCCAGTCTTCTTCTTTTTTTTGGTCTTTTCGGCGACAGGGTCTCCCTGCAGCCCCAGCTGTCTGGAATTCACTCTGGTAGACCAGGCTGGCCTTGAACTCACAAAGATCCACCTGCCTCTGCCTCCCAAGTGCTAGGATTAAAGGCGTGCACCACCACGCCCGGCTAGTCTTCTTTTTAACAAAAAATAATTTCAGGAACTTAGAATTGAAAAGACCCCTTGGATATAAACTAATCTTGCAGTTTTAGATTAAATTTACTAAGGAAACTGTACATATAAAATATGTTTCACTATATAAAAATCATTCTGAAAGATTAAAAATACTGAGCCAAGAAAATGCCTATTTATTATTTTTTTTAATGCTCTGGAAGCCATCTGTTTCAGAAAAGCAGATATATAGAAGGCCTGTGGGTAAACACTGCAAAAAGTGGTAAAATAAAAATGGTTTGGAAACTTTTTTTTTTTTTCAAGTTTTGAGGAAGTGCTTTATCACTGAGCTGCATTCCCAGCCATGAACTTAACTTTCAATATATCTGTTCTTAAGGATCAACTGATTAATAAAATGAATACATTAATTATTCAGGTTTACAACAAACTGCCTTCAAAAGCAAGTTGTGTTAGTCATGACAACCCTCATCCATTTCTTTGTATGGAATTAACCAAAGTCATCTTATGGTCACTGAAATTCTCAAGGTTACAATGACAAGGAAGTGGTAACATTTTAAACTTACTACATGTATTAAACCCTATAAAGACCTAATCTCAATCTTATCAAAATAATTATGTACATGAGAGTACTGGAATACAAACTGAGAATTATCTGGATCCTGGATTTGGTTCTGTGGTTAATTTAAAAAAGGATTTATGGGCTGTGGGGATGCGCAGCGTTACAGGTGGGCTAAGACAGCCAAAAAAAAAAAAAAAAAAAAGGATTTATATATATATATATATATATATATATATGAATATTTACATGCATGTATATATGTGTACCATGTGCATGCCTAGTACCCATAGAGACCACGAGAGGGTGTTGGATCTTTCGAGCTGGTGTTACAGATGGTGGGTGCTGGAAACTAAACCCAGGTCCTGTGTAAGAGCAGCAAGTGCTTTTAATCCCCAAACCATCTCTCCAGCCCCAGTTCTATGGTTAACTGTGACTTAGAGAAAGTCTCTTACCCTTCCAAAATCTCAAGTTTTTTAAGTGACAGAAGTGAATAAAACCAGGGATTTCTGTCTGTTCTCTGGAGGAAATTCTATTTGCATTTCTCAGGAGACTTGTGCATATGTTTGTATGTATGATGGTAGGGTGTATATGTGACACATGATCACAAATTTTCTGATGTACTAAAATTAATTTTTCTTTTGATCAGAGGTTCTGAGAGTTCTTTCCTGAATGGTGGTGGGAGGAGATAAGAGGGTGTATAAGTGGCTTTGGTAGCCAGCTTCAAGCTCTATTGGCCAGAGATTCCATTATGGACTCTTTTGTAGATGGGAGACCCTAATTTTCACCAAACAAGTTTGTTCTACACTTGAGGAAATAACATACTGAGGACTTTTAGATATTGAATAGATCCCCAAATGTACATCTTATGTCAACACCATATACTTGAGTTAGTCTATAAATATTGTTAACTCCAAATTTACTTCAAGCATACTGTTCAGTAAACCTCCAAAGAAGAGAGCTAAGGACTCAAACGCAGGCTTGCCTGCTGGCTTTGATTCTTCAAGACAGTTAGGACCAAACTGTGGTTTCTCAGACATCCTGTTTCTCCCATACTTTTAAGATTGGTATAGTGACAGAAGAAAGAAAGGCCAGCCAATTATCAGTTAAAATTTATTGTGTTCTGCCAGGCATGGTGGTACATGCCTTTAATCCTAGCACTCAGGAGGAAGAGGCAGGCAGATCTCTATGAGTTCAAGGCCAGCCTGGTCTACTTAATGAGTTCCAGGCCAGCTGGGGCTACAGGGAGACCCAGTCTCAAAAAGACCAAAAATTTTTTTATATAAATAATTTTTTATATAATTTTTTTACTATGTTCTCTCAGAATGTTAGATTCTAATTATGAGAAAAATTTGAATGAATAAAGATGCTTTTAGAGCCTAGGGGAAATGTTTTCCTCCTGCCTCTTCCTTTCTTGGTTGTTTCTCCAAGTACTTTATAGTATATTATAATTTATATTAACAAAATATAAATGACTTTCTTTTTTTTTAAAAATAAAGTCTCATGTACCTAGGCTGGCCTTGAACTTGATGTGTATCATAGGATATCTTTTTAAATTTAATTAATTAATTAATTTTATTTATTTTTTCAGAAGATATCTTTGAACTTTTGATCCTCTTACCTCTACCTCCCAAGGGCTGGGAATATATGAAACTAGTTCATATTGTGTAGAGCCCCAATTCAGGGATCCATGTGTGCTAGGCAAATACTCTATCAATTGAGCTGCATTCCCAGCCCCTTGGCTTTCTTTACTGTTGTGAGAATGACAGTGCGGGTACCTGAAAGTCCACCCAAACACGTAGGATTCCAGACAACATGAACTGAAAACATCACCTTAGCTGGCCACGTGACTCCCAGTACAGTGCTGCCTAGAATGCTTAAGGGCTTAAGTTCCAAACCCCGGATAGAAAATGCAAACAGAAAAAAGAGACGACAAAGTACCCTTCATACTTGGGGGAAGACCGCACCCAGAAATGCCCACTTCAACTTTCAGATGAGCTTTTGCTCAGTCACGTGGGTTCTTGGCACAGAGTTTATGCATAGAATTCTTTCACCTCTGTATAAGCAATTTATCTGGAACTCTGCCCTGGTACATCACCCTTGTGACTCTTCCCCTTGACTTCCCCTGCCCCTCATATAAAGCCCCAGGTTCCTGTTTTTGAAACTCTGGGATAGCTGAGCATAGGGCACCAAATCCTGCTAATTTTCTCTCCCAATTTAACAACAATGTGACTTTAACCCCTTGGCAATCAATGTTGGTCAGGATATCCTGGCAGTAAACACTCAAGGACAGAAAAAGGAGTCAGCACCCCACCATCATGCCAAACCAGTACAGTTTCTTTTTTTTTTTTTTTTATTTATTTTTATATGTGTATGAGTGTACTGTCTGCATGTAGGTTTGTGCACCCGTGTCGTGCAATGCCCTGGACGTCAGAAGAGGGTCTCAGATTCCCCCATCATTTCTGAAAAAGTGGTGAACAGGGCTAGAATTCTGGGTATTGACATGCAAATGAACACCAGTGTAGTGTTTGGTTGTTTTCTCTAGTTAAATTTAATTATGCTGTTTTTGTTGCTTTTTTTTTCTGTCTTTTTGAGACAGGGTCTCCCTTTAGTCCCAGCTGGCCTGGAGCTCACTATGTAGACCAAGCAGGCCTTGAACTCACAGAGATCCACCTGCCTCTGCCTACCAAGTGCTAGGATTAAAGGCATGCACCACCACACCCGACTAATTTTTTTGAGGTCTGCATAGATTCTTTCCACCTCTATGTGCATCTGTCACACTCCAAGAGTGATTCTCAGGCCAGTAGTTCACAGTACAAATGGTCCACTTGCACATTACCATCATATTTCACTGGGACTTTCTTATCTCAAACCTACTAAGAAGGCAGAAGCTTGTCTATCTTATGGAAAGGTGAACCCTTAACATCTTGCATCATTAACAGCACTTTCCTTAGGATCAGTATTCCACACAAAATGTATTGTATATCTGTGGTCACATTTTTGTATTTTGTATACAGGTGAACCCTTAACATCTTACATCATTAACAGCACTTTCCTCAGGATCAGTATTCCACACAAAATGTATTGTATATCTGTGGTCACATTTTTGTATTTTGTATACAGGTAAGTGAGCCCTTCTGCTTTGGGTTAGCTTGTATAGCATCATCTGATGACTGACTCATCATTTGCAGGATTCATTGTATTTTCAGAATCTGATACAACATAGAGCTGGAGAGATGGGTCAGTGGTTGCGAGCACTGGCTGCTCTTTCAGAGGATCTTAGTTCATTTCCCAGCACCCACATGGTGGCTAACAACTGTTCATAACTCCAGTTCCAGAGAATCTGCACCCTCTTCTGACAGACATTGCACAACATGGACGTACTTACATGCATACAGGCAATACATATAAAAAAAATTTTTGACAGAGTGATTTTCTACTTTGAGTTCACGTGCTCAGGGGCTCATTTAGGTTTTGAGGCTCTTCAAATTGTTGGGGGTCTTCTCTAAGAAAAATATGCAAATGATGAGAATAAAATTGTCCCCAGAGCACTGAAAGAAGTGTGTATAGGAATCTCTGGTGTCCAAGTTTTGCTGGCCTCAAAAAGATCTTTCCCTCCCCCCCCCTTTTTTTTTTATGTGTATGAGTATACTGTCTGCATGTAGGTAGGTACACCCATGTCGTGCAATGCTGCAGAGGCCAGAAGATGGTGTTGGATTCCCCTGAAACTGGAGTTAAAGATGGTTCTTAGCCACCATGTCGGTGCTGGGAATCAAACCCAGGTCCTCTGCAAGAGCAGTCGGTGCTCTTAACCACTGAGCCATCTCTCCAGCCCTCTCTCTCCCTTTTTTTTTTTTTCCCTCCCTCCCTCCCTTCCTTCCTCTTTCTTTAGTGCTAGAGATCGAATTTGGGGCTAGTAAGCTCCCCTTAGCACTGTGCTACATCCTAGGCCAAGTTTATTTTTTTGAATAGAGAAATAGAACAGTAGTATCTCTTAGTAATCAGTTGACACTGGCATTTTAGTATCTGAGTTATGGAAGGGATTATATACAGAGACTCTATGTTCACAGCTCCTTTTGAGTAATAAAAGAGCAAATTAAAAGAGATAAATGAATACAGCATAGGTTATTATGGGTGATTTCTTTACTTTGCCAGATGCATATCAATGTAATAGTCAACTCTACCCTCTCAAAGACCATCACATGATAATATCACAAAATTAAATTGGCTTGGGGGCTTGAATGATGGCTCAGCAGTTAAAGAGCACTGGCTGCTCTTGCAGAGAGGACCCAGGTTCAGTTCCCAGCACTCACACGGTGACTCATGACTGTCTATAATTCCAGTTATAGGGGATTCAATACCCTCTTCTGTGCTCTGAAGGCACTGTGTGCACATGTTACACTTATATACATGCAGACAAAATACTTACACACATAAAATAAAATAAAAATAAAGATTTAAAAAATGTGGGCATTATTTCATGTGCCTCTCCTGATAGTCAGGCTTCTCAAAGAAGAACACTGAATTCTGTTCCTGTCTTCCTTTGTATGTTTCTTGGTTCTCGGGTTAGATATATACTTTGTCCTCTATAACCTAACAATTAGTGAATGTTAACCTCAAGTACATTGGTTTGGTTTCCTGAACTTTCTTTTTGTTCCTGCTCCTGTGGTTCCACTTTTGCTCTTATTGAAAACCATGAGATTTGTAGAATGAAAAGGCTCTTCAGAAATCATGTATCCTTACTCTCTAAGCATGAAGAACTTGAAACTAAGGGATTTTCCAAACCCAAACAGTTTTCTACAGCAAATCCTGCCCTAGAACTAGCACTCCCTCCTGATTGTCTTATTTCCAATACTTTCTATATGGCTTTTCTATTTCTTTTTCCCTTTTAAATAAAAACACTTTTATGAAATGAACAGGGATTTTAAGCCAAAGCTCTTCTATGCTGGGATCTTCAGGCAGTGCCTTTTGAATGACTGTTTCCTAGAGGTGCCACTGAAGTGCTGTTTGTGATAAAAGTTAAAATTGAAAGCTTGTCAGATGTATTCTGTGTCCCCATGTGGCTTAGAGATTTAAGACAAACAAATGAAAACTTAATAAGAATTATTCATACTCAAATGAACTAGCACATAACCTCTTCTTTTTTTTTTTAACCACAGCTCTGAAAAAAATAATTTAATACTAGCCAAACAGTTACTCAATGGATAAACAAGGGTACTGGCCAACTCAGTCCAACCATTAAAAAAATAACAATCCAGTGCTTTCCTTCCTGATTGATTATTATTATTATTATTATTTTGTGCTGGGAATGGAACTCAGAGACTTGTACATGCTAGGCAAGTGTTCTACTACTGAGCTACCCCTAAGCCCAAAATATTATTTTTGCTTCTTCTCTGAAAGAACACTATTGGTTCAGATCTGCCATACTGTTATTCCTGATTGCACCATCCATAAAAGAACTTATTTTATTACTACTGATGGAAGGATTAAGAATCCCAGGGGCCTAACAGCAGCCTCAGAAACTACTCAACACTATTTTCTGCTCTATTTCTTTTTTTTAAATTAATTTTATTTATTTCTGTATGTGTATGAATGTACTGTCTGCATGCAAGTCTGTGCACCCGTGTCGTGCAATGCCGCGGAAGTCAGAAGAGGGTATCGGATTCCCCTGGAACTGGAGTTCTCCTGGAATTGGAGTTTCAGACAGTTCTCGGCCACCATGTGGGTGCTGGGGATCGAACCCCGGTCCTCTGCAAGAGCGGTCGGCGCTCTTAACTGCTAGGCCATCTCTCCAGCCCTCTGCTCTATTTCTACTAGAGGTCCTAATCCTCTTCACTCTGAGGGCTCCCTCAACTCCTTTCTTCTCAAGGAAGGAAATTCCAGCTTGTTCAGGCTCTTCCAAAGATGAAGAGAAAAGGCTACACTTTGTTTAGCTACAAGTATAGGATTAAAAAAAGATAGATATCTTTCCCATCATTTGAATTAGTAAGATATGATGGCCCTGTATATTTTAGAAAGCACAAATGTAAGTGGGTACAGAAATGTTTTCATCACAGTTTACAATTCCTCATGAGCTTTACAATTTAGTAGTTTCATCTTTCATATGCTCCTCAGAATGACCATTTTTCTAATGGCACCAGTCTGTATCTATCATTATAAGAACAGTGACTTTACATGTGCCCATCATAAACAATGTGATGCTTTGGAACCCAAAGTCCAACACAGTACAAATAAAAAGGTTTTATTTCTTATTGTAGATAGAATGCAGCCAGGACTTCACCATCTCTCAGATATGGAGTGAAGATTTGGCAGGCATACCAAGGGTTTTTCTATTTATTGTTTTATGACAAACCATGGCACTGGGAATGGTTTTTGAAAACCTCTCTGTTTATTTTCATCAACAAACATCGGATCATGTGGCAGTGATATACTCGGTGTAACCATTGTACCAGGGTGATAGTAAAATATCCAAAACTTCCAAAGTCCACTTAGTTATCCAACTTCCTTCAAGAAACGAGGACTTAAGTTCCAGATATTCATAGGTATCAGATATCAGTAGGATTTCTTCAGAAGGTTGTGGCTAGAATAGACCATGAAAGGAAAACAGGAGGTAGGGAGAATTGGTTCTATCCTACTTGAGGGTGTTGAATAGGTGGGTATTGCTCCTAAAATTTTTCCTTTAGTGATTCTATAGCCCATTTTCCTCTAGCCCTGAGTCTAAAATACCCAGCCCATATTCTTTTAGGCAAGATGTTGAAAAGCGGGGTATCTTATCCCAAAGATATGTTAAAGTTGATAGAAGGATTGCTGGAACATTTATTTGTTTTGAAAGGTGCAAGTGGCTCCAGGGGATAAGATACAGAAGAAGGAAGTTTAGCTGGGGGTGGGGGAAAAGCCCCTATTGGCCTAGACGTCCCCAATTGGCTACAGTTAAATTGAACCCTAAGATAAATTTAAAGACTGGTCTCCTCAGTCTGGTCATTTCCTTGTGCAAAAGTTCTGGGTAATTGGTCATCCACCATACAGAGCAGCCTCCCCAGGGCTTGGCCTAACCAATGCTGATGACATCAGCTGCTAGCTGGGTGTGTGATGAGAAAAAAGCTGCTCTCCTCCTGGCCTCAGCCACTTTCTCACATCCCCCACCCTTCTCGGGAGGCCACACTTCAGCAAAACTTTCCCTATCAATGCAAATCTTAGCTTTCACAGTCCTGGCCAAGAGATAACATAACACCCCTGAGATAGATGCTATCTAATGAATAATATGACCATGCTGATAAAGACCAAATCTCATTGCAAATCACATTTTGGGTTTCTCTTCCATATTTTTCACTGAACTATTTCTTTCTGCTGGTGCTCAATTTGATTTTGTCTGATAAAGAGGAAACAGAATGCCAAACAATTTGATTTTAGTTTTGTATAATCAGCAAATGGATTATTTTAATTTGGCTCAGTCTCTTTTTCTTTTTCTTTTTTTTCCCTTTTTCTTTTTCTAGACCTTAATTAGAAGCAATCCTGTCACTATCCAGTCACTACTGATGTCCAGTTTGGTGAATCAATATTGGGCTAGTGAGAGGTCCTCTGTTAAAAGTCCATAATTTCAAAGGGCATAAACAACAGTCTTTAATTCAATTAAACAAATACAGTCTCAGTAACTATTATGGACAGGGCACAAGCCTAGGTACTATAGGAAAAAAAAATGACAATCCTTGGCCTCTGAACTTGAGAAGTCTATAATTAAGCATTTGTAGCCCCTTTCCTTAAAATAGCTTAATAGCTATTTGTTCCATGAAGGGCTTCAAATTATCTTATTTTTAACTCAAAGATTTAGAGGCAATGAGTCAGTTCGGATGAGGTTTTCAAGTCATTTCCAGGGGTTTGGGCTCTGTGTCCTTCAGAACAAATACAAGACATGTTGGCCACCTGTGGTTATAAATTTACATTCTTCTTTTTTTTTTTTTGGTCTTTTCAAGACAGGGTCCCCTTGTAGCCCCAGCTGATGCCTTGAACTCACAGAGATCTGCCTGCCTCTGCCTCCCTAGTGCTGGGATTAAAGGCATGCGTCACCCCACCTGGTATAAATTTACATTCTTGACCACTAGATCCCCCCTTCTTGATTTTGGGCTTCTTCCTGGCTTTCAGGTACTACTAAAATTGACAGGGTTTCCAGCATGGACTGGAATCCACTGCAGGTGTGCAGTGGAATTGAGGCAATGAGAGACTGTAAGCTAAATGGCTCTAGGTAAAGCTGTGAATAGTCTGTTGTAGTGCTCCTTCACTTTCAGCAACCCCCTTCTCAGTGTGCAGTTTTGCAGCTCCCAGCCCCTTTCCTGGGCCTGCTCTTGGTTAACTTTTTTTTTTTTTTTTGAGACAGGGTCTTCCTCTAGGCCCAGCTGGCCTGGAACTTGATATGTAAATCATGCTGGCCTGAAAACTCACAGAGATCTGCCTGCCTCTGTCTCCTAAGTGCTAGGATTAAAGGTGTGCACCACTACACCGGGTTTGGTTAACTGTCTTTAATCAAGTGATTATGGTCCTCCTTTTACTTCTCTACCTGGGATAAAGCAAGCTAATTTTCTGCAATCAGATCAGCCTTGATCAGGACTTCACTCATGTTGTCTATGCTGTGGCCGTTTTGCAATTAGTAAGTATGACTGAGCTGCACTGTGGTTCTGCGCCTGTCATGCTGAGGATGCTTTGAAGGAGAAGTCAGAAAGCTTGCATCATAGCCCTCCGTTTTCTACATGCTTGCTGTGGGAATTTAGGGCAGAATTCTTGACATTCCCACTTCAGTTTCCTTTTCCTTAATAAATAGCAGCAGTAAGGTGACCCTGTGCCTTAAATGTAAAGAATATGTAAACTACCTCAGAGCTGTAATACCTGGATCCAGGCGCATTATCATAAGGTATCAACCACCCCTTTTTCCAAGTAGAAACTCAACTGTTCTTATTGGCATATGGCTCTTTTTCAGAGCTTTCTATTAGCTCTTTCTACTCCTACTAAAACACTAGCTAAATAATCTAAAGTAGTCATCAAAATGCATTAAAAGGTGTATTTTCTCTAAAATTTAATGTGTACAAGATTATATGTATCTATCTAATAGCTGCCTTGCTCTCCTAGAGGTGTTCACATGAAAATAAACCACATACAGGGATTTCTAGAGCTGGAACCATGTTTTCTGCATGGGATCTGTGGCTCTTACCCCCCAGGGACATTCTGAAGACCTTATCATCAAAGCTAGACCCTGTCTATAAAAATTGAGGGATGGCAGAATTGGAAGCAAAGTCTAGGTATAGTTTGTTTCATTTTAATGTAAGTTAATGTTGTTTTCTAAGCTTCTTGTCAGAAGCTTTCTGCTTCCTAGAAAACTTGATTCAGTAACAATGAAAACCCATTCTGAGTTTTCCAAACAATTCCATCTAATAAACCTGTAGGTATTTAAGAATCTAACTAGCGGTTAAGAGCACTGACCATTCTTACAGAGGACCCGGGTTCGATCCCCAGCACCCACATGGCGGCTGAGAACCGTCTGAAACTCCAATTCCAGGAGAACTCACCAGGGGAATCAGACGCCCTCTTCTGACCTCCGCGGCATTGCACGACACGGGTGCACAAACTTGCATGCAGACAGTACATTCATACACATACAGAAATAAATAAAATTAATTAAAAAAATATTTAAAAAAGAATCTAATTGAGGCTTGGGGATGTAGCTCTGCTCTAGTGTACATGCCTAAGGTGCTTGAAACCTTGGATTCAATCTTTAGCATTACCCAAACCCTCAAAACAATAAAATTACATCGGAGTAGCCTAGGCAGTCTAGATCCTTGCAAAAGATAAAATTCATATATGTATAAAAGGACAGAATCTCCAGATTTTCAGGAATAAACAACAGGTACTATATGAAGCTTCGTAATATCAGGAAGAGGTATTTTTATGCCTATATTGAACTTTGTAGAGGTAACTCTGGAAGTTCTGAAAGGCAAAAGCATGGGACCAACACCTTTCCAAACCTCTTTCCAGGCTGCTGAACTGCCATGTGTTGTGACAAGTTGTTTGCTCCTAGGAAAGTGATAGGTCTGGAAAGGGTGTTGGCATGAGGCCCTTTGGTTCACTCATTAGAGTTAAGATGGCCTATATGTTCTTATATTACTCTCGAAGACTTTTATTCTAAGTTGGAGGACTTATGCCTTTTTAAAATACACATTGAAAAATATTTTATTTTTCAATGTGTATGAATGTATTGCCTGCATGTATGTAAGTGCAGCCACGTCATGGAAAGCCTGTGGAGGTCAGAAGAGGTTGATCCCTTGGAACTGGAGTTACAGATGGTTGTTAGCCACCATGTGGTGCCAGGAATCAAACCCAGGTCATTTGCAAGAGTGTTCTTAACTGCTGAGCCATCTCTCCAGACCCAACTTTTTTTTTTACTTACTCCTTTTTCAAAACAATGTTTACTTATCCTATGTGAAGAAGTTTCCTGTGGACCCAGCCTATTATGAGATGTTAACAGCCCACAGCTGAACCATATTCTGCGTACGGATGTGTAACGAGGCAAATAATTTACTCAAAGGAAACAACCCCCATCCCAGCCATCCCCAAAGAAGACAGCAGAAGAGAACTAACTGATTTGTCTGTTGTCTTTCCTGTCAAGATCGCCCTCGCCTTGGCTTTGGTCAGCGGGAAGGACTTTATGTATGAGTCATACAAATGCTTTGCCAGGGCCCGGAGATCAGCAGACTCTGGGTTCAGCTGGTCGATATCACTGGAGATCTCCGCCAACAGCTTCTCCTTCTCCGCCTGTGGCATCCGCCCAAACCTGATGGCTACAGAGGAAGAGGAATGACAGGATGAATCATTGAATCAGTACTACTGCTCTATGAGCACTGCGTTCTACCTAGCCCTACAGCTCAGTGTAGGAGCCTCTCCCCTCTCCATGCAGCTCTAGTTTGGCTTTCAATCTACCACTTTGCTCATGTTTTAAAAAAGTAGCATGATCCTATCAGGAAATTGGAAGAATCTGGTTAGCAAACAGAGGAACATATGTTTATTTAAACATGAAATAAATGAGAGACAACTCCTGTTCATCCCTTAAGACCCAATTCAAATGTCACATGCATTTTGAGGCTTTCAAGTACTCCCCTGTATTCTACCAGCCCTTCAATACTCAATACTTCAATGATGGCAATGTTCACACTGTACTGCAATTATTTATTTTACACGGCCACTTACATAATTATAGAACCATGTCCTGAAGGCCAGGGATACTGTTTCACATCACAAAAGGTCAGGCAGGAGGATCCAAACATTTCAAGAATTAAAGTGGTTGGGCAAGGTGGCGCATGCCTTTAATCCTAGCACTCCGGAGGCAGAGGTAGGTGTATCTTTGTGAGTTCAAGGCCAGCCTGGTCTACAGAGCGAGTTCCAGGCCAGCTGGGGCTACAGAGAGACCCCCCCCCAAAAAACCAAAAAACAAACAAAAAACAAAAAAAACCAACCCCCCAACCCCCCCAAATTAAAGTACAGAACGATGCAGAATTCAAAGTACTACAGTGTTCCCAGTAGTTTGTATGATCTGTTTTGTCCCTGTTGTAAGAAATAAGGGCAGTGCTTTATTTTTTTATTAGGCCAGAGAACTCCGATACTTAATGGAGAGAAGCCAGACTTACTCCCCTAACTCTTGAGAACTACTACTTAATGTGTTTGTTAGAAAGATAATATCCTTAGCATTTAGCTTCTTGAGGGGTGAGGAAGTGTGAAAGCAAAGAAAAGCAAGGAGGAATATTTGAAAGGCTAGTGAGGCCTAAGAGAGAAGCTAATCTGAGCAGGGTATAGCTTGGGGACAGAACACTTGCCTAGCATGTGAAGGCCCTGTATCCCATCCCCAGAAAATAAAATGAATAATAATCTATAAGTTTTCAACTCAAGTAAGTTTTCCTACTTCCCCACTGATACTTGTAAACTATCACTTTGAGCATTGTTTTTTTGAAGGCATTCTTTTTAAAACATTTATTTTAGGGGTTGGAGGGATAGCTTGGCTGTTAAAGGCTCAGACTAATTAAAAAAATAAAATTTTATTTTATTACATTTATTTATTTATTTATTGGTGAGTGTGTGTGTGTGTGTGTGTATGCATGCCATGGTACATGTGTAGAGAGGGCAAGTTCTTTCCCTCTGCTATGAGTGACTTAGGTTGTCAAGCTTAGCAGCAAGCATCTTTACCCACTGAGCAATCTGGCCTTCCTTGGAGGGCATCCTTAGATTCTGCTTCCCCACAGTGTTACCCCTGGCTCTCATACCTACCCAATATTACGCTGTGCACTGTACTCTTTGACAGTCACTGTGGTGATGATCCCTTTTACTAGAGGAGAAGCTCCTCGTAGGCAAAGATTCTGTCACTTTCGCTTACATCTCCAGCACTCAATCAATGCATAAGAAGGGCCAACAGATGAATGTTTCTTATGCTAAAGATAGTTGTCTACCAGAAGACAAAGTACATAGAAACCTTTCCACCTAAGTGGTCTATGAATATTTGTTTGTTTATTTATTTATTTATTTATTTATTTATTTATTTATAATTTTTTGATGCTGGGGATTAAACCTAGGGCCTTGTGCATGCTAAATACATGTTCTACAACTGAGCTACAACTCTAGCTTGCATTATTAGTATTATAATTATTATTATTGCTGTATTTTTACATTATAATTTGAGACTAGGTCTTGCTCTATAGCACAAGGTAGTCTAGAACTTGAAATCCTCCTGCACCAGCCTCCTAATGTTGGGATTACAGGTGTGTACCACCATGCCTAGCAGAATTTTATTTTAGAGAAGGGACTGACTTATACCCTTGAGCCTCAAATTTATAAATTCCTTTCAGTTGGCCCTAGACTTTATCACTAACAAAACTATTATACTATAGCAACCCTATTCAAGACAATGCTTGGGAGTCAGAGGGGAAGAGATGCTTGCCTCTCAGTTTACACTAAATTTGTTTATCTTTTTTTTTTAATTTTTTAAAAAATTTTATTTATTTTTGTATGTGTATGAATGTACTGTCTGCATGCAGGTCTGTGCACCCGTGTCGTGCAATGCCGCAGAGGTCAGAAGAGGGTCTCGGATTCCCCTGGAACTGGAGTTCTCCTGGAATTGGAGTTACAGACGGTTCTTAGCCGCCATGTGGGTGCTGGGGATCGAACCTGGGTCCTCTGCAAGAGCAGTCGGTGCTCTTAACCGCTAGGCTATCTCTCCAGCCCCTAAATTTGTTTATCTTTAGCCACCTTTGATAAATATATCCTTTGCAAATGACCACTTCAAATAGAAATCTTTAAATGCTGCCATTTTTTAGTAAAAATTCTGGTCCCTCCTGACACTCTTTCCTGTTCTCTTTCTTTTTAACTGCACTGGGATGGGGAACAGCAGCCCCCATCCTCATTTACTGAGGAGCCCTCCTACCCAGGCCTCATTGCTGGACTCTCTCAGGATATGACCTCACCACTCACTCTTCTTTTTTATAGCTGTGACCACAGTAATCATCTGTAATGTTTTCTTCCCTGGTATGTAGTCTCCACGAAGGGAGAGGTCTCATTCATTCATCGTTGTATTCTTAGCACTTAGCATACTGTCTGACACATACTAAATCGTTCTATCAAATTTTGAAATTAAGAAGAAAACATTCATCATAGAATAGGGAAGGGCTCACAAGATCCTATCCCTCATGATCTATAGGCAACTGGTAGTTAATGGAAGAGGGAGAGACATTTTCTTCTGTGGTATAACCCCTGGTAAGTTGCTCATGCTTCTGTAAATAACTCCTCACCTGTGCTGCTGTAAGTAACCCAAAGTAAACGCTTTAAGACACACACACACACACACACACACACACACACACACACACACACGAGTAGAAGGGAGACTATTTGGGAAGAAGAAGGGAACAAGAGTGAGCATAATCAAAATCTATGGTGTGCATGTATGAAAACGTTAAAATGACCAAATTGTTTTGAATATATTAATTAATACATTCAAAACAATTTAACAACCCCAGATAGAAGATCCCTTCATAAACCTCTGTGAAGCCACTGCCTCTTTCACACAAAACCAACCATTTGATTCTTTATCCTCTGTTTATCTGACAGAACATTAGTTCTTTTCCACTGAGCAGTGGAGAGATAAGCGGCAGTAAATGTGAGAACCACTTGGTAACATTCTAAAATTGCATGTCTCCCATGGAACATTCTGAGAAGCCATTCCTATATAAATAAGTGTCTATCAAAACACCTGGGGTTTGAAAATGCTTCCTAAATTTGAGAGGTTCTCATGTATGCATATATTAGTTAATGTGTGAAGCTATTATTATTATTTCTAGGGTTGACATTGGTTATTCTACTAGAATAGAAACTATATGAGTACAAGGTTTTATCTTTGTTCCTGGGTGTAACACAACAAACATGGTAAGTGATACATGATGAGTTAAAGTCCAAAATATCAAGTTTAAAATAGACAGAGGATGAGTCAGTATGTACACTGGGAAGTTTACATGAGAGAAAGTAAGAATTATGACACATTAAAAGAAGAAATTGTGAGCTGCACATATGGGTCAGTGGTAGAGTGCTTGCTTAGCATGCATGATGAAACCCTGAGTTTGATCTCCAATGCTGCTATGTAAAGCAAAAACAAAAATAAAAACAAAACCTCCACAGAAATTAAATAAAACTTGGAAAAAACCCAGAGCTATCATATAGCAAAACAGAGGTGAGAATCATCTATTTCAGGGCCACCCCATACTCCCTCTATTTGGTGAATAATTGTTTAGTGACTCTCATATGCTAGACATTGTCCTAAGCCCTAGTTAATTTTGATTTTTTTGTTTGTTTTTTTGAGATGTGGTCTCCCTGTAACCCTAGAAGGCTTAGAACTGGCTACGTAGACCAGGTTGGCTTTGATATCCCAGAGATTCTCCTGTCTCTGTCTCCCAAGTGCTGGGACTAAAGGCATATAGTACCATGCAGAGCTACCTCTAGTTAATTTTTATTTGTTTATTATTATTATTTTTTTGGTATTTTTGAGACAAGGTCTTCCTTTAGCCCCAGCTGGCCTGGAACTCACTATGTAGACCAGGCTGGCCTTGAACTCACAGAGATCTGCCTGTCTCCGCCTCCCAACTGCTAAGATTAAAAGTGTGTGCCAGTACACGTGGGCTTTTTGGTCTTTTTTGAGACAGGGTCTCCCTGTAGTCATAGCTGGCCTACAACTCACTATGTATATCAGGTTGGCCTTGAACTCACAGAGATCAGCCTGCCTCTGCCTCCTGAGTGCTAGGATTAAAGGCCACCATGCCCAGCCAGCTAGTTAATTTTTAAAGAAGTTTGTTTATTTATTTATTTATTTATTTATTAATTTATTTATTTATTCATTCATTCATTCATTCATTCGGTATGTGTGTAGAGGCAGAGGACAATTTCCTACCTATGGGTCCTAGGGATTGAATTTAGGCTGTCAGCCCTCTTGACAAGCTCCTTTACCTGTTAGGCCATCTCACTGCCCTCTGGCTAAATCTTTAATAGGTGAGAAGCTACAAATATACATGGAAGCTACCATGCCTAGAAAAGTACTTTATTTTTCCAAGTTGGCATTTACAACAGCTAAATTTAAATAGCCAAATATAGCCATTTATTACACTGATAGCTCTGAGTTCCTATACCTAACAAAAGCAACTTTAAAATTTCTTTTTTTTTTTTTTTGTCTTTTCGAGACAGGGTCTTCCTGTAGCTCCAGCTGTCCTGGAACTCACTCTGTAGACCAGGCTGGCCTTGAACTCACAAAGATCGGCCTGCCTCTGCCTCCCAAGTGCTAGGATTAAAGGCGTGCACCACCATGCCTGGCTAAAATNTGGATGTGGTCAGTGTCTAAGAGCTAAAAAAAGGACCCTACAAAATCCTTCTGTTCTTTGGAATACAGTAAGGAACAGTGAGCCACCGAGAGGCAAAGGGACTTCTACGAGGTCCCCATAGTAGAACTGAGCCACAAATTTACCTTTATCTCTATCTTGGGGGGGGGGAGTGTAGGTGGTGTGTGGGTTGTTCATTGATTTGCTCATGTGGTACTTGCGTTGGGTTGTTGGATACACACTGTAATGCATAGCATTGATGGGAATGACGACCTTGGTCCACAACCTGCCCCACTAACCTTAAGACAAGGGCTCTCATTGTCCGGGATCTCCAACAATTAGACTACTTGCTTGGCTGACCAATGAGCCCCAGGGGATCCTTGCTTTTCTGCTGCCTCCTCCTATCATGGGATTACAAGCACAACCCCATCACCAATGCCCAGCATTTAGTCATCTGGGTCCTGAAGGATCAAAACTCCTGGTTGTTGTCTCCTGACTTGCAACTCAGTCACATGCAAATCCTGATGTACCATCCTCGCCACACATCCACCTCTCTTCTGATGATCCATCATACGTCATCGCGCATATATTGCCAATTCACCAGCAGGATCTCAGGGATGGATTGGCTTGTATCCTGGGTTCTCACGGAAGACATCTAAACCGTTGCACATTTCCATATCAAAGCCTCGATTTAAGAGGCTAGGTTTTTCTAATTCCTTTTCTTCCGAAGAACCATCCGACTGAAGCTTATTTATGACCGGTGTGATCTTAACTGTCGGATCCACAAAAAAAGTAGAAATAAATGTCAGTATTGTCGGTTTCAGAAGTGCCTTGCTGTGGGGATGTCTCATAATGGTAAGTGTACCCTAAACCATGGGTTTGGTGGTGGGGCTGGTGGGGGAAGGGGGAGAGAGAGGGGAGAAGAGAAACCGAAGAAGTTCACAACAGCTGCCAAGCCTAGGTCAGCAGGTACTAAGGCAACAAGTAGAAATGCATACAGTTTTTCCATAAAATTCCTAGTTTCAGAATATCATCTTGATCAGAGATTCTTCACATGGATCAGTGATTTTAAGCTTTCAGTTTAGAATCTCGTGTGTCTGGGCAGCTGCAATGGTGAAGAAAATATTTAAAAGTTAGGAAAAGGAGCTGTAGAAAAACTAATGTTTTGACATAAATGTAATGATAATTGTGATTTATTGCTTTCAAATCTTCTAAAATTAATTTAAAATCAGAATTATACTAAGTGTATTCATAGTTGCTGTCTACTTTCAGAAAATGCTGCCGGCGTGGTGGCGCACGCCGTTAATATCCTAGCAACACTTGGAAGGCAGAGCAGGCCGGAGCTTATGTGAGTTCAAGACCACCGGTCTACAATGTGAAGTTTCCAGGCATGTTTTGGGGCTACAGGGAGACCCTGTCTGCGACCAAAAAAAAAGAAAATGCTGAAGCAACTTCTGATTAAGGATTTTTATGTGCCATCAGAATTTAGGTGGGGTTTTGTTTTTTTTTTTTTTTTTTAGACATCTGTCACGAGCCTATAGCACATGGCTTGCTTCCCGCGAGCCCTGGCGCCTTTCGCAGGGCGCCCTTGCCCCTCATTACTTTGCATTCGACCCCCCTTCAAACTCCCTCCAACTACCGAGGCCTAAAACTTTGTCCTGTTTCACCCTGCCTGTTCCCTTCAAACCTACGGGTACAACTCTTAAAGAAGCACTTGTGAATTCGTTCAGGCAAGGCCCAGAATTCGCATCCCCACCTAAAACAAAATCAAGCTTATGATTGGGGTTGCCATTAAGAGAATAATGGAGGAAACCTATGTTTTACATGACCTGTATAGCAAGTAACTCATCTTATCAAAGAAGAGCCAAGCCTAGTCAAAAATAATACTTTAACAACAACAACAACAACAACAAAAAGCCAGGCTTGGTAGCGCATGCCTTTAGTCCAAGCAACTCGAGGCAGAAGCAGGTGGATCTTTGTGTGTTCAAAACCAGATTGGTTTACAATGGTGAGCGGCCAGGCCACTAGACTAAAGGAATCCCCTGTGCTCAAAATACCTAATAATATAATAATATAATAATAATTAATAAACAAAAAAAACCTTTCCATTACCATTTGGTTCTGATTGGATTACTGGACCACAAAACACATTTTAGCTGTAACTTGATAGTCTTGATAGTATTATATTTGTCAACTCAATTATATTAGTCAATTCTTCCTTTAGACAATATCCTATACGTTGGGCATGTGTGGTGCACACCTTTGAAGTCCTACACTTGGCAAAAGCAGGTGGATCTTCTTGAGTTCAAGACCTCCCTGGTCTACATAGTGAGGCTCCAGTCCAGCGGGGTGAGTTAAAGAAGGAAGTGAGACCCTGTGTCCAAAATACAAAAAAAAAAAAAAAAAAAAAGAAAAGGAAAGAAAAAAAGAAAAGAAGAAAAAAAATATCCTATACATTCAAGAAATTGTAAAAATAAACTGATCAAATTAATCTAAAATTTTATGTCATTTGATCTACCAAACTTTTTCGTAGCCTTTCTCTCCTCCCACCCTCCATCCCTCCTGCCGTTCCTTTCTTTCCTAACGTTCGTCCTGTTCTCTTTTTTTTCTTCTCTCAGGCAGGATCTCAACCCAGGGCCTGTGCATATAACATAACATGTATACATTTGCCACTAACTACATCTCTCCACTCCAATTTTCATTTTCTTTTGCTTTGTCATTCAGTCATCTCTCTAAAAAACGAGCTGGTAAGAAGACGAATTCTTTCACTTATGTATCTGAGGAAAAGTAAATTCTTTTTATTGCTATCATGGCCATAAATTTTGTTTCTCACAATGGAAAACCATCAAGAATATTTGGCAGGTCACCAATTAGTTTGAATATTCTTCTACACGTTAAAATAGCTTACTACAAAATTGCCTGGCAGGGTGTGCATGCCTTTAATCCTAGCACTTGGGAGGCAGAGGCGGCGGATCTTTGTGAGTTCCTGGTCTACAAAGTGAGTATCAGGCCAGCCTGGTCTACAGAGTGAGTTTCCATGACAGGCTGGACTCGGGAGACCCTGGTCTCAAAAAGACCAAAAAAAAAAAAATTATTAGCTTCAAAATTATAGTTTGTCAGTAATGGGTCAGTTTTCCTCGAAAGGGCAAATGGGATATGAATAGAGCATCAACAGTGTTGGACAGGAAGGGGGTTTGGTCCAACTTTCCTCAACATTTGACCACATCTGCTTTGTAGCAATGTACAACTTCAGTTGTTGATTGCGAAATAATTTGCTGGTTTAATTCCATCAGTTTCCTTTTTATTTCAAACCTCATAAAACATAAGGGCAAGTTTTTTCAAGCCAAGAGCTATATTTTAGTTGATGCAATCAAGTTGCAATAAACTTATTTCATGTTTATGAAGAAATCACTGACTTTAAGGTCATTATCATTGAGATAGTCTAGGAAAGCATTCCAGTTCTGCTTTTAATGCTGTTTGGGTTTTGCCTATTTAAAAAACTCTGACTTCACACATTCATGTTAGTACTTACAGTCCCTTCAACATTGATGTAAAGTATATTTCCTGATGTTTACAAGCAAGCATATACTTACATAAAATATATCTCCCATTGATTGGGCTTTAAATAATATTTATTTGAAAACACTAATCTGTAGACTGGGGTAGCTCATTGACAGAGTTTAACATTCACGAGACCCCAAATTCCATCTCCAGCACTGTCCCCCAAAAAATAGCCAATCCCTAGTGTATAATATGGATGGTATAATTTTCTCCTCCAAGAAAAGTCAAAGCTACCATAAACTTGACAGTAAAGTTATTTTACTTCTATGATAGTTAACTCACACTCAGGCTGTTGTCAGAATCTACTGGCAATTTAAGGCCAGGCTGGTTTACATATCAAGTGCGAGGCCAGCCAGAGCTACGTAGTAAGACCCGTCCGCAAAAACAAAATGAACAAACAAAAAAACGAACAAACAAAAAAGTTAACTTTCTCTGTTTAGAGAGGAAAGAATAGGTTTTATTATTTTTTATTATGCATGTGTGATAAGTTGTTGCTTGCATGTGTGTGAAAATGAAAACCCATGTCATGCATGACTGCAGAGGACAGAAAAGGGTAAGATCCCCAGTGAAACTGGAGTTATGGACCTGTTGTTGGCTGCCATGTGGGTGTAGGAAGGATCCTACCTGGAGTCTCTGCAAAAACAGCCAATGCACTTAGCTATGAGCTCTCGCTCCAACCCCCAAGAGGGACAATCTTAACAGAGCATTCAGTTAGTTCTTGGAAAGGCAAGAAAAACTAGGAATTAAATGCCATGCTGTCAGAGACCTAAGCAGCTCACTGTTAAAGGATTGCAAAGGCGACTAACAAAATCCCTTCTCAGGGGTTTTCACAGAAATTTTATCACTGCACAAAGAGAACACCCATGTGCAGAAGACTGGGAAAGCAGCAACTGAGTCAACTAGCCAATGTGAGGTGATAGTAATGAAGCTTGCATTCATATCAAATGCCCTTTTAAATTAACAGCAGCGGTATCCAGTGCTGTTCTATAGACAAAACTAGCATGTAGCTGTTTTCAGTGTGCACAAGAAGAAACAAATACTCCCCAAAGTAATCTGCTCCATAGTTTTACTTTTTAAAAAAACTTGTTTATATTTCTTTCTCTATTTATTTATTTATTTATTTATTTACTTACGTACTTATTTACTTAACAGAGCTCACTGTGTAACCACCCAGTTAACGGTAAACTCAAATCCTGTCTCAGGCCTCCCAAATGCAGGGGATTACCGTCATGTGCCACCACACCCAGTCTTCATTACTTTCTTTCTGATCTTTTGCCTCTGTTTACTCCAATTAATATACTTAGTGTATCCTTTAGCAGTGTCCCTGCAGCTTTGAAGAAAGATTCTGAAACTGTCAAGGAACCTTAGAGCCTTGGAGAAATGTGTCAGAAAGTCACCAAAGTCAGTGATCACAGAGTTCTTCCAAAGTTGAAAATCCTCTGATTTTTTTTATAATTGAACAACATAACTTGCCATACTCCTTTAATTCCAACACTCAAGAGGCAAAGGCAGGTGAATCTCTTATGACTTCTAAGCCAGTTGGTCTAACATCAGTATAGTTTATGGGCGCGCACTTTGTTTTAGTTTTAATGGCTGTAGAATGATACAGCCTTATATAGTATAATATAAAAAAGCAGCCTGATTAGAGGAAAGGCAAATGGTATGTTAGGTTATGCATGACAGGTTAGTCAACTTTCCATCACTAAAGGTTAAGCCAGATGTGGTGGTACAACAGTTCATAATTTCCAGATGCGGGAAGTTTGAGCGGTGAGGAGTGCCCCATGAGTTCAAACCCACCCTATGCTATGGTATAAGACCAAAAGAGATGAGGGAGGTTGGTTTAGCTCACAGCTGTATAGGTTCTAATCCATGATTTGGTCCTGTTGCCTGTGGTGAAGCAGCTCATCATTGCAGGGAGTAAAAAAGGAAGAGATTCAATAGGGCTCAGTTCCCCTCTAGAGTACGACCCTCCCATGACCACAGACTTCCACCTCGTTAGAAGGGTTCTACCACCTCCCAGTAGCATCAAGCCTTTTACATGTGGGTCTTTGGGTAGAACTTTCACCTTCAGTGTGCCACATAGCTTAAGCATTACATGATACAATTTCAGAATCCTTCAAGTTGGAAACATTATTGTTTCTCACTCATTTGCAGCATTGGATAGAAAATTACTACAGGTGCTGAGATTGACTGATGGTTTGAAGCTATTTTGTGGGGTTTGTTTGTCAGTTTGTAAAACCAAGAGAAACACATGCTCTCATTATTTAACAATCTATCATTTTTCTAGACCATTTCTATCCTGTGGATTGCTCAAAAGTCTTCCTGTATCACTAAATGTAATGAACTCAGTGCCTTGTCTAAACTAACTACCTTTAGAAGAAACTCAAATGAAAGTAAATAGAAATAAAACCCAGCTCCTAGGTCACCCGGAGGAGCATGTAACTTATTAAATAATCACTGAATAGGGCTGGAGAGAATGGCCCCAGCTGTTGAGAGCGCCGACCGCCTTACAGAGGACCCGGGTTTCAGTCCCCAACACCCACATGATGGTCTGAGAACCGTCCTGAAAAAACTTCCAATTCCGGAATTCCATTCCAGGGGAATACGACGCCCACTTCTGATTCCACGGCATTGCACGACACGGGTGCACAAAACCTGCATGCGAGACAGTACATACATACCCATACAGAAATAAAAAAAAAAATCTTTAAAAAATAATCACTGAATAAACTACTGTTTGTCAGAAAAACTGGTAATATTTTTTGTTGAAAAGGCCTGCTAAATTCGTCCAATTTAACCTTATTTTTTTTAATATGTTTACATTTTACCAGAAAATGTGGTCAATACATTTCAATAAGTGAATATTTCATATTCAGAGCTAATTTGTTTGGTCTTTTGAGACAGGGTCTCCCCTTTAGACTCAGCTGGCCCTGGAGATCGCTATGTAGACCAGGCTGGCCTTGAACTCAAAGAGTCCACCTGCCTCTGCCTCCCAATGCTGTGATTAAAGGCAAGCACCACCAAACCCGGCTGACACACACTTTTAATGTACAAATTAAATATAGTTTTAGGGTAATACATTTTGTTAAAAATCTAAAATAGAAAAGAATTTTCATGCCCCGAATGAAGTCGTCAGTAAGATTTTTCCCTATAAACACTGAATGTTGGTAATTAATTGTTTTATACATTTAAAATTAATGAAAGCTTTTCTGATTAGGATGTTCTATGAAACAAATGATTTGGGGGTTTTTTTCCCCTTTTATAGTTAAAATAAAAAGCTGACAACTTTAAAAATAGCCTCAGTGGGTTTCATAAAATTAATGAAAAAGAGTAGCTTCACAAATTTTTTGTTGCAGTCAGCATGTTTAAGACAGTTGTGCAAATGCTTTACAAATAGTAGCTCTGGTGTGTGAGATAAGTCTAAATGACAAGTTGTGTGAGATAAGTCTGAAATGGCCAGTAATTTGAACTTTATTACTAACATTTTTTTTAAAAACTTTGCTATAATTTGGATCTGAAAATGCCCCAAAAGTCATGTGTTAAAGGCTTGCTTGCTAGTGTTTGGTGTTATGGGGAGATAGTGGGACAGTTAGGTCATGTGAGGTGTGCTCTTGAAAGGAATATTTAGGCCCTGGCCCCTTTCTGCCTCTCCTGCTTCCTGGCCCCCATGGGAAGAACACGTCTCTTCTAACACATACATCCACCACAACATACTATCAGTGCTTATCATCTTCGTGATGTGAAGGAAGAACGATAACTTATAGAAAAGGTGCACAAAGTAGGTCCTTCTCGAGCCCTTTCCACTTAGCCGTCAGCGTAAACTTGTGCTTGCTTGCTCCTACAAAAGTGGGACCCTGTGCTGCAAACAATTGATCTGCCTGATAAGCATGTCGTCTATGCCTCTGTCCGTCTTCCTACCCAACATTCAGGCTATTCAAGTGTCTCTTCACTAAAGTCCTTTTTCCAGTTCCTTGTATTGCTTTCATCAGCCTTCTTTAAATATGTTCTTTTTGTTCTTATATCTCTGAGCCTGGTCTGTAACAGACTATTTACATCAAACAGGTATTCAATAAATTAATGAAATGCTGATTTTAGACATGCTGTGATTAGACACTGAGTTAGAAGATGAGGTGGTGATGTTTTGCTTATTCTGCTTTGGAAAGCACCTAAGTAAATGTTTGTATCCCCTACAGAAAATTTGAAAAATGCCACCATACATTGAAACAACAATACTGATGTGAGAATTGTTCCTTCTTTTCCTTTAGAGTAACAAGAAAATGTTCACTGTTAGGATGCCAGGTCCTCAGAACCTCAACACTGCATACATTGGTTTTTCTGGTTTTGTTGCTTATTCTTCAAAAGAGAAGTAGAAAGATAGAGGTATGGCTCAGGGATAGAGCATTTACCTAATATATCGAAAGGTCCTGGGTTTGCCCCCAGCAGTGAGGGAGGGGGGACAGAAATAGAAACATTGTTTGCTAGCAATACTCATACAACTAACAACCATGTTTTTTGTGATTCACATGCAACAAATATGTAAAAATGGAAAACCTGACCATGAGACGTGTCTTTACTAATAGTTAAAAGGCTGGTGTGGTGGCACAGGCCTTTATCCTTTCTTACATACTCAGGAGGCAGAGGCAAGCGATCTCTATGAGATCAAAGTCAGCCTGGACTACATAGTGAGGTCCAGGATATCTGGGGCTACAAGAAGACCGTGTCTCGAAAACAAACAAGCAAGCAAAAAGAAAAAGCCTCTATGACTGCAGATTCATCCCTTAAATGTAAAAAGGCAAGAATATTTTTATTAAGACACAACTTACTTCATTCTATTTTAATTTTGCTTTAGTATCTTGAAAAATCTATTTTCATCTGTTTTGTAATTAAATAGTATCTGCCTTTAATGCTCCTATAATTAGTTAGGTATTTTAAAAACATGTTAATTAGCCAGGCGTGGTGGCACATGCCTTTAAATCCTAGCACTTGGGAAGGCGAGGCAGGCGATCTTGGTGAGTTTCAAGGCAGCCTGGTCTAACAGAGTTCCAGGACAGCTGGGCTACATAGAGACCCTGTCTGGAAAGACCCGAATAAAAAAAAAAAAAAAAACATGTAATTAATAAAAAAACAGGTTAATTTACCATTTCTTAGCTGTTTTCAGATCCAGAAAATAAGATATTTAATTGTTCCAGGTGTTTAAAGTTTGTCATTCAATAATATCAGTACTAAATATGAAAGGATGGATCTCTCATACACTAATAGTGTAATTGTATCATGTGTATGCTAATATATTTTCATAATGAGCTTCTAAGTTGGATATTGTTGGCACATGATTTTAGTCCCAGCACTTGGAGGCAGAGGCAGGCAGATCTCTGTAAATTGAAGACAGTTTGGCTTAACTGGGGCTACATGGAAGAACCCGTCCAAAGAGAGAAAGGGGGTGGGGGGAACTTTGAGCCTCTAACAAACATAATCTTCCTGAAAGGAGCCTATTAATTCTGATAGACATTTTTTTTTTTTTTTAACCTGAATACATTTCTCTTTAAGTGACTTGTGGTGTGGTGTGTTGTGTGTGTGTGTGTGTGTGTGTGTGGCCAGGAGGATGAATCTGCTAAGCACATGCTCTACCCTGAGCCACAACAACTTGCCCACTATAAGTGATTAATTGTCCCAAATATAGAACTGAATGACAACCTCTTAAAGTTGTTGTGACAGCTGCTACAGTCAATAAAATGTGCCTTTTTTATTTTGTAAAGTCTCAGGACAAGTATTGCTTTAAAACAGAAAGCAAAGTGTATTTCCAAGTGCTATGAGTACTGTGTGTTTAGACCTTTGTAGCATTTTAGAGCTAATATAGAGCTAACAGAAAGAATCTTGAGAGATCCTCTCCTAGTACCATTCTGTAGATTAAACAATTGAGACCACAGAATTTTTCTGAAAACCATATAGCTGCTTATCATAGAGAAGAAACCAGAAAGTGGACTTCCTGACAACACTGAAGGTGGTGTAACTTCTACTCTCCTCCAAAGGCCAAGAGTTCTCACTCAGTGACTCATAGTAACACAGAGAGCATTTTTCTTTTGTCTTTGGCGACATCGCTACATTACCCTCACTTGCGATGTTTAGAAGCTTAACAGCCCTCCTAATACTATAGTTCATAAAACCGGGCTTTATCTGTACCGGGGTTTCGTTCTTTCCATTGTTTTTTTCATCCTAGCCTTTTTATCATCGGGGTTCCCTGTCAGGCCGTCCGGCTTGCAAGTATGCTCAGGCAGGCCCAGGTTGGCCGCAAGCTTCTCATGCGCTTCGCCTGCCGTCTCGGGCAGCCACACGCGCTCCCGAGTCCTAGGATTACAGAGCCTGGCCCCCCCCACCCTCCCTAGGCCTTCCCATTTCTAGTATCCCCCTCTGTCCCGTCGCTCTTCCTTTCCTTGTTTCGTTACTTTGTTTTGCGTCCTGTCAATACAACTTTCGTTTTTTTTTTTTTTTTTTTTTTTTTTTTTTTAATTTGCATGTCATCCTTGCTCAGGGTTCATGCTGATCATCTCTGTATCATTCCAATTTTACTTCTCTGTGTGCTGCATGAGGCTGTCGTCTACCATTTTTACGCCAATCATGCCTCCGTTCTCCCATCCATGCCCCACCCCTTACATCCCCCCCACCCCCCCAGCGCTCCTGCATTCTACCAAACATGCTTAAGTCCTGTCATGCCATCTTTTTCCTTTTCCTCGCGTTTATAATCGTTTTCGATGTAACAGTTTACTGTTTTGGTCGTTTTTTTTTAATAGTGTTTTTCTCTCTCTTGTTTGTTTCCCCTTTAATTTGTTTGTTTTTTTTTTTTTTTTTTTTTTTTTTTTTTTTTTTTTTTTTTTTTGTGGTCTGTTTAGACAGGGTTCCCCCCTGTAGATCCCAGCTGTCCTGGAACGCACTCTGTAGACCAGGCTGGCCTTGGACTCACAAGTCCGCCTGCCTCTTGCCTTCCAAGTGCTAGGTTAAAGGCATGCGCCACCACGCCCGCCTTTTTTTTTTTATGTTTTTTTGCCTGCTTTAATGTTATAAGGTCTGTGCTCATGTAGGTCTGTGCACCCATGTCGTCGTGCATGCTGCGGAGGTCAGAAGAGGGTGTCAGAGGGCATCTCTTCCCTGGGACCTGGAGTCAAGACGGTTCCTCAATCTGCCATGTGGTGCTGGGCCCTCTGCAAAAACGTTGGCACTCTAACTGCTCGGCCATCCTCCAGCCCTTCCCTTCCATTTTATATATATCTCCTAAATACTGCATATAAACACTGTCACACATAAATCAAAAATTACAATTCTGAAATAAATCTACAGTTTAATCCTAAAACATTTTAGAGATTCACATTTCTAACATAAAGTGCATCAGTAAAAAGACCTCTGGACATAGAATAAAATACATAGCTTCCATTCATATATGTATGACAACATGTGATAAATACAAGTGGCTGACACATTCTAGAGCCCTTAAGAGATTCACATGAAAATAGACCACCCGATTGTCCCTTTCTAAGCCTAGGGAACAATCTTGCGGAAGGGGGGCGTATGGTAGAATGTAAGGGCCCTGGATGGGGTGTAAGGTGAAACTACGCAATGGTAGTTCTGACACTCATTTGATCAACGTTGAGAACTACACCCCTCAACCCCCGCTGGATGGTGGGGCTGTGGGGGGTTTTGGGACAACAGTCTGAATTGGTTGCATAGGAAGGTGCTTTGTACTAAGGATTATCACTTAAACTAAAAATGAAAAAAAAAAAACTGAAGACAGATGCAGGACAGTTATTGCGGCAATGTCATGATCTGGGAATGGGGTGGGGGTGGGGGGGAAGGGAAAGGGGAAATGTGCTGAACTGAAGTGGAAAATGATGTAGAAGCAAATACAAAAGCAACAATAAAAAAATGTTAAATAAAATAAATAAAATAAAATTTTTTATTGACAAGTTTTTATCAGATACAATGAAATATAATTAATAAAGTTTGCTCAGTTTGTTTGCCTGCCAACTCGGGGTTTGGGTTAGCATCCACAAAGAGTGAAACCATTCACCTTTTTTTTTTCCCCCGGGACTGTGTTACTCACTTAGCGATAATTGGCTTCGAGTTTCCCATCCGTTTACCCAAAGGCTTGATGTCATCTTTTTACTGCTGCTATAGAACTCCATGTGTAGATGTACCACATTTTTGTATACCACGTCATCAGTTGAGGGGATTTGTGTTCATTCCAGCTTCTTGCTATTGTGAGTGAGACCTGAATAAACCATGGTGTGCATGTATCTTTGTGGTGGATGTGTCTTGTGGGTATATACACCAGGAGTGGTAGGGCTCGGGTCAGGTGGTAGGCTCCATTTGAATCTTTTTAAGGGTGCTCCACACCTGCTTTCCACAGTGGTTGTAGCCAGTTTACATTTCCCACCAGCAGGGATGACTGTTCCCCTTTCTCCCACAACTCTCCGCATTTGGTGTCTTTTGTTTCTGCTTGGCTTGGCTAGTTCTATTGGAGTGAGTGATACCTTAATGTGGTTTTTAATTGGGCATTCCGTTAGTTTATTAATGATGTTCAACTTACTTTTTACAGATGTTTTTCTCAGCCTATCTTTTACTTCCTTACTGGTGAAAGCCTCTGTTCACTCTGTACTTCCATCTTTTGAGAGGTCATTTGTTTTCTTACGCTTTAGCTTTAGTCTTCTAGGAAACAGCCATCTAACCTCTATAACTTCCTTTGATTCTCTACTCTATGGATGGGTACTAGACTGAAGACTTATAATTTCCCTGGTAAGAATACTTGCCTAGCATGTGCCAGGCCCGGGTTCCCATTTTTCAGTATAGCCAAAAGAAAAGAAGGGGTCAGGGGAGAATTACTTAACTAAAAACACTAATCCCTAACAACTTAAAATGTTAAGAGACTAGATTTATTCTTTATCTTCTGGAGGAAGCAGTGGCTGCCAGTCTGTACTTTAAACCATAGAAAGTGTACTTGCCCCACACTTCATCCATACCTTGCCCAACACTGCTTGTGCCTTTGCTCATGACTCACTGTGGTTGGTATAACTGGGACCTTACCTGGGACTCTAACATAAACAAATACAACCAGCATTTTCTCTTAAAAGAGAAAGATAAGCAGCTCAGGTTTGGTGGCTCACAACCTTTAATCCTATGCACTTGGGAGTGAAAGGCAGGTGGTTTTTGTTGAGTTCAAGCAGCTATGGTCTACAGACACATCCAGGACACTGGGGCGACGATGGAGACCCGTCTCAAAAAGACAATAATATCTGTACTTTTTGATATATATATATGAACTGGGTGTGGTGGGTTTATCCTTTCAATCCCCAAGCCACTCAGTAAGAACAGGCAGGTGGATTTCTGTGAGTTCAAGGCTCTGCTGGTCCAAATAGAGAGTTCCATTCTATACCCACTCAAGTAAACTTCCAGCCAGGGCTACAAGGTAGTATAGATCCTGTCTTAAAAAAAAAATAAAAACAAGGCTAGAGAAATGGCTCAGTGTGTTAAAGCACCTGACTGCTCGTACAGAGGATCCTGGGTTCAATTTCCCAGCACCCCACATGGCAGCTAACGAGAACTGTCTTTAACCCAATCCAGAACCCCAGTTGCCAGGGGAATCCATGCCCTCTCTCTGACCCTGAGGCAATTGCATGACACGGTACACCAACCTACAGGCAGACAGTACCTATCATACACATAAAAAATAATACTAGCCGGGCATGGTGGTGCACGCCTTTAATTCCTAGCACTTGGAGGCAGGGGCAGGGCGAAGTTTTGTGAGTTCAGGCCAGCCTGGTCTAACAGAGCGAGTTCCAGACAGCTGGGCTACAGGAGACCCTGTCTCGAAAACAAAAAAAAATAAATAAATAATAATATAAATAAATTTTAAATTAAAAAACTGATGAAAAAACATAAAAACTAGGTATAGTAGCACACATCTATATCCCTCAGCACTTGGAGGTAGACGACAGGAGGATAGGAGTTAAGGTCATCCTCAGCTACACTGGCAACTTCAAAGGCAGGCCTATCTCAAAAAATGAAACAAATAACCATAAATAAAATGTTCCTCTGTTATGTTATGTACAGATTTAGTTCTACCAAACAGTATGTAAACCTCTGGTGTGTAAAGATGCTAAAATCAAGGGCTGAGAGATGGCTCATGGTTGAAGAGGCACTGGCTGCTCGTTGCAAGAGGGACCATGGGTTTTGGTTCCAGCACCCGGTGCTGAGCTAACAATGCATTCACTCCAGTTCCCAGGGGCTCTAGTGTCGTCTTCTGGCCTCTACAGATATGCACAAACTGATATACCTGATAAAAACATGCAGGTAAAACCCTGATGGCACATAAAAGTAAACATAATAATATTTTTGAAACTAAAACACCTGTTTAACTAGTTATGCCTAATTTATAGCATAGTAATTTAGTAATACAATTTATTCATGAGGTTTAGCCTTTTGTGAGAACTTCAACTTATGAAAATTTTCATTTATTGCGATTCTAGCAGAAGGATGTTACCGTTAGTATTTCTATTTAATTTTAAGTTGCTTGTTGGGGGCTGGAGAGATGGCTCAGCGGTTTGAGCCACCACCTACTAAACCTTTGCGACGAGAGCCGGGTTCAAATCACACCAGCACCCACATTGGCGTGCGAGAACCGTCGGTAGCTCCAGTTCCAGGGGAGTCTATCGACGTCCTCTTCTGACCTTTTGCGGCATTGCAGAACAGGGGTGCACAAACCTGACAGCTAGACAATACAGGTCTCACAGACAAAAATATAATAAAAATTAAAAATATATAATATTAAATTTCTTAGTATTTATTTATTTATTTTCAACCACTAGGCCATCTCTCCCGCCCCCTTAAAAAGAAATGGATGTGGTCAGTGTCTAAGAGCTAAAAAAAGGACCCTACAAAATCCTTCTGTTCTTTGGAATACAGTAAGGAACAGTGAGCCACCGAGAGGCAAAGGGACTTCTACGAGGTCCCCATAGTAGAACTGAGCCACAAATTTACCTTTATCTCTATCTTGGGGGGGGGGAGTGTAGGTGGTGTGTGGGTTGTTCATTGATTTGCTCATGTGGTACTTGCGTTGGGTTGTTGGATACACACTGTAATGCATAGCATTGATGGGAATGACGACCTTGGTCCACAACCTGCCCCACTAACCTTAAGACAAGGGCTCTCATTGTCCGGGATCTCCAACAATTAGACTACTTGCTTGGCTGACCAATGAGCCCCAGGGGATCCTTGCTTTTCTGCTGCCTCCTCCTATCATGGGATTACAAGCACAACCCCATCACCAATGCCCAGCATTTAGTCATCTGGGTCCTGAAGGATCAAAACTCCTGGTTGTTGTCTCCTGACTTGCAACTCAGTCACATGCAAATCCTGATGTACCATCCTCGCCACACATCCACCTCTCTTCTGATGATCCATCATACGTCATCGCGCATATATTGCCAATTCACCAGCAGGATCTCAGGGATGGATTGGCTTGTATCCTGGGTTCTCACGGAAGACATCTAAACCGTTGCACATTTCCATATCAAAGCCTCGATTTAAGAGGCTAGGTTTTTCTAATTCCTTTTCTTCCGAAGAACCATCCGACTGAAGCTTATTTATGACCGGTGTGATCTTAACTGTCGGATCCACAAAAAAAGTAGAAATAAATGTCAGTATTGTCGGTTTCAGAAGTGCCTTGCTGTGGGGATGTCTCATAATGGTAAGTGTACCCTAAACCATGGGTTTGGTGGTGGGGCTGGTGGGGGAAGGGGGAGAGAGAGGGGAGAAGAGAAACCGAAGAAGTTCACAACAGCTGCCAAGCCTAGGTCAGCAGGTACTAAGGCAACAAGTAGAAATGCATACAGTTTTTCCATAAAATTCCTAGTTTCAGAATATCATCTTGATCAGAGATTCTTCACATGGATCAGTGATTTTAAGCTTTCAGTTTAGAATCTCGTGTGTCTGGGCAGCTGCAATGGTGAAGAAAATATTTAAAAGTTAGGAAAAGGAGCTGTAGAAAAACTAATGTTTTGACATAAATGTAATGATAATTGTGATTTATTGCTTTCAAATCTTCTAAAATTAATTTAAAATCAGAATTATACTAAGTGTATTCATAGTTGCTGTCTACTTTCAGAAAATGCTGCCGGCGTGGTGGCGCACGCCGTTAATATCCTAGCAACACTTGGAAGGCAGAGCAGGCCGGAGCTTATGTGAGTTCAAGACCACCGGTCTACAATGTGAAGTTTCCAGGCATGTTTTGGGGCTACAGGGAGACCCTGTCTGCGACCAAAAAAAAAGAAAATGCTGAAGCAACTTCTGATTAAGGATTTTTATGTGCCATCAGAATTTAGGTGGGGTTTTGTTTTTTTTTTTTTTTTTTAGACATCTGTCACGAGCCTATAGCACATGGCTTGCTTCCCGCGAGCCCTGGCGCCTTTCGCAGGGCGCCCTTGCCCCTCATTACTTTGCATTCGACCCCCCTTCAAACTCCCTCCAACTACCGAGGCCTAAAACTTTGTCCTGTTTCACCCTGCCTGTTCCCTTCAAACCTACGGGTACAACTCTTAAAGAAGCACTTGTGAATTCGTTCAGGCAAGGCCCAGAATTCGCATCCCCACCTAAAACAAAATCAAGCTTATGATTGGGGTTGCCATTAAGAGAATAATGGAGGAAACCTATGTTTTACATGACCTGTATAGCAAGTAACTCATCTTATCAAAGAAGAGCCAAGCCTAGTCAAAAATAATACTTTAACAACAACAACAACAACAACAAAAAGCCAGGCTTGGTAGCGCATGCCTTTAGTCCAAGCAACTCGAGGCAGAAGCAGGTGGATCTTTGTGTGTTCAAAACCAGATTGGTTTACAATGGTGAGCGGCCAGGCCACTAGACTAAAGGAATCCCCTGTGCTCAAAATACCTAATAATATAATAATATAATAATAATTAATAAACAAAAAAAACCTTTCCATTACCATTTGGTTCTGATTGGATTACTGGACCACAAAACACATTTTAGCTGTAACTTGATAGTCTTGATAGTATTATATTTGTCAACTCAATTATATTAGTCAATTCTTCCTTTAGACAATATCCTATACGTTGGGCATGTGTGGTGCACACCTTTGAAGTCCTACACTTGGCAAAAGCAGGTGGATCTTCTTGAGTTCAAGACCTCCCTGGTCTACATAGTGAGGCTCCAGTCCAGCGGGGTGAGTTAAAGAAGGAAGTGAGACCCTGTGTCCAAAATACAAAAAAAAAAAAAAAAAAAAAGAAAAGGAAAGAAAAAAAGAAAAGAAGAAAAAAAATATCCTATACATTCAAGAAATTGTAAAAATAAACTGATCAAATTAATCTAAAATTTTATGTCATTTGATCTACCAAACTTTTTCGTAGCCTTTCTCTCCTCCCACCCTCCATCCCTCCTGCCGTTCCTTTCTTTCCTAACGTTCGTCCTGTTCTCTTTTTTTTCTTCTCTCAGGCAGGATCTCAACCCAGGGCCTGTGCATATAACATAACATGTATACATTTGCCACTAACTACATCTCTCCACTCCAATTTTCATTTTCTTTTGCTTTGTCATTCAGTCATCTCTCTAAAAAACGAGCTGGTAAGAAGACGAATTCTTTCACTTATGTATCTGAGGAAAAGTAAATTCTTTTTATTGCTATCATGGCCATAAATTTTGTTTCTCACAATGGAAAACCATCAAGAATATTTGGCAGGTCACCAATTAGTTTGAATATTCTTCTACACGTTAAAATAGCTTACTACAAAATTGCCTGGCAGGGTGTGCATGCCTTTAATCCTAGCACTTGGGAGGCAGAGGCGGCGGATCTTTGTGAGTTCCTGGTCTACAAAGTGAGTATCAGGCCAGCCTGGTCTACAGAGTGAGTTTCCATGACAGGCTGGACTCGGGAGACCCTGGTCTCAAAAAGACCAAAAAAAAAAAAATTATTAGCTTCAAAATTATAGTTTGTCAGTAATGGGTCAGTTTTCCTCGAAAGGGCAAATGGGATATGAATAGAGCATCAACAGTGTTGGACAGGAAGGGGGTTTGGTCCAACTTTCCTCAACATTTGACCACATCTGCTTTGTAGCAATGTACAACTTCAGTTGTTGATTGCGAAATAATTTGCTGGTTTAATTCCATCAGTTTCCTTTTTATTTCAAACCTCATAAAACATAAGGGCAAGTTTTTTCAAGCCAAGAGCTATATTTTAGTTGATGCAATCAAGTTGCAATAAACTTATTTCATGTTTATGAAGAAATCACTGACTTTAAGGTCATTATCATTGAGATAGTCTAGGAAAGCATTCCAGTTCTGCTTTTAATGCTGTTTGGGTTTTGCCTATTTAAAAAACTCTGACTTCACACATTCATGTTAGTACTTACAGTCCCTTCAACATTGATGTAAAGTATATTTCCTGATGTTTACAAGCAAGCATATACTTACATAAAATATATCTCCCATTGATTGGGCTTTAAATAATATTTATTTGAAAACACTAATCTGTAGACTGGGGTAGCTCATTGACAGAGTTTAACATTCACGAGACCCCAAATTCCATCTCCAGCACTGTCCCCCAAAAAATAGCCAATCCCTAGTGTATAATATGGATGGTATAATTTTCTCCTCCAAGAAAAGTCAAAGCTACCATAAACTTGACAGTAAAGTTATTTTACTTCTATGATAGTTAACTCACACTCAGGCTGTTGTCAGAATCTACTGGCAATTTAAGGCCAGGCTGGTTTACATATCAAGTGCGAGGCCAGCCAGAGCTACGTAGTAAGACCCGTCCGCAAAAACAAAATGAACAAACAAAAAAACGAACAAACAAAAAAGTTAACTTTCTCTGTTTAGAGAGGAAAGAATAGGTTTTATTATTTTTTATTATGCATGTGTGATAAGTTGTTGCTTGCATGTGTGTGAAAATGAAAACCCATGTCATGCATGACTGCAGAGGACAGAAAAGGGTAAGATCCCCAGTGAAACTGGAGTTATGGACCTGTTGTTGGCTGCCATGTGGGTGTAGGAAGGATCCTACCTGGAGTCTCTGCAAAAACAGCCAATGCACTTAGCTATGAGCTCTCGCTCCAACCCCCAAGAGGGACAATCTTAACAGAGCATTCAGTTAGTTCTTGGAAAGGCAAGAAAAACTAGGAATTAAATGCCATGCTGTCAGAGACCTAAGCAGCTCACTGTTAAAGGATTGCAAAGGCGACTAACAAAATCCCTTCTCAGGGGTTTTCACAGAAATTTTATCACTGCACAAAGAGAACACCCATGTGCAGAAGACTGGGAAAGCAGCAACTGAGTCAACTAGCCAATGTGAGGTGATAGTAATGAAGCTTGCATTCATATCAAATGCCCTTTTAAATTAACAGCAGCGGTATCCAGTGCTGTTCTATAGACAAAACTAGCATGTAGCTGTTTTCAGTGTGCACAAGAAGAAACAAATACTCCCCAAAGTAATCTGCTCCATAGTTTTACTTTTTAAAAAAACTTGTTTATATTTCTTTCTCTATTTATTTATTTATTTATTTATTTACTTACGTACTTATTTACTTAACAGAGCTCACTGTGTAACCACCCAGTTAACGGTAAACTCAAATCCTGTCTCAGGCCTCCCAAATGCAGGGGATTACCGTCATGTGCCACCACACCCAGTCTTCATTACTTTCTTTCTGATCTTTTGCCTCTGTTTACTCCAATTAATATACTTAGTGTATCCTTTAGCAGTGTCCCTGCAGCTTTGAAGAAAGATTCTGAAACTGTCAAGGAACCTTAGAGCCTTGGAGAAATGTGTCAGAAAGTCACCAAAGTCAGTGATCACAGAGTTCTTCCAAAGTTGAAAATCCTCTGATTTTTTTTATAATTGAACAACATAACTTGCCATACTCCTTTAATTCCAACACTCAAGAGGCAAAGGCAGGTGAATCTCTTATGACTTCTAAGCCAGTTGGTCTAACATCAGTATAGTTTATGGGCGCGCACTTTGTTTTAGTTTTAATGGCTGTAGAATGATACAGCCTTATATAGTATAATATAAAAAAGCAGCCTGATTAGAGGAAAGGCAAATGGTATGTTAGGTTATGCATGACAGGTTAGTCAACTTTCCATCACTAAAGGTTAAGCCAGATGTGGTGGTACAACAGTTCATAATTTCCAGATGCGGGAAGTTTGAGCGGTGAGGAGTGCCCCATGAGTTCAAACCCACCCTATGCTATGGTATAAGACCAAAAGAGATGAGGGAGGTTGGTTTAGCTCACAGCTGTATAGGTTCTAATCCATGATTTGGTCCTGTTGCCTGTGGTGAAGCAGCTCATCATTGCAGGGAGTAAAAAAGGAAGAGATTCAATAGGGCTCAGTTCCCCTCTAGAGTACGACCCTCCCATGACCACAGACTTCCACCTCGTTAGAAGGGTTCTACCACCTCCCAGTAGCATCAAGCCTTTTACATGTGGGTCTTTGGGTAGAACTTTCACCTTCAGTGTGCCACATAGCTTAAGCATTACATGATACAATTTCAGAATCCTTCAAGTTGGAAACATTATTGTTTCTCACTCATTTGCAGCATTGGATAGAAAATTACTACAGGTGCTGAGATTGACTGATGGTTTGAAGCTATTTTGTGGGGTTTGTTTGTCAGTTTGTAAAACCAAGAGAAACACATGCTCTCATTATTTAACAATCTATCATTTTTCTAGACCATTTCTATCCTGTGGATTGCTCAAAAGTCTTCCTGTATCACTAAATGTAATGAACTCAGTGCCTTGTCTAAACTAACTACCTTTAGAAGAAACTCAAATGAAAGTAAATAGAAATAAAACCCAGCTCCTAGGTCACCCGGAGGAGCATGTAACTTATTAAATAATCACTGAATAGGGCTGGAGAGAATGGCCCCAGCTGTTGAGAGCGCCGACCGCCTTACAGAGGACCCGGGTTTCAGTCCCCAACACCCACATGATGGTCTGAGAACCGTCCTGAAAAAACTTCCAATTCCGGAATTCCATTCCAGGGGAATACGACGCCCACTTCTGATTCCACGGCATTGCACGACACGGGTGCACAAAACCTGCATGCGAGACAGTACATACATACCCATACAGAAATAAAAAAAAAAATCTTTAAAAAATAATCACTGAATAAACTACTGTTTGTCAGAAAAACTGGTAATATTTTTTGTTGAAAAGGCCTGCTAAATTCGTCCAATTTAACCTTATTTTTTTTAATATGTTTACATTTTACCAGAAAATGTGGTCAATACATTTCAATAAGTGAATATTTCATATTCAGAGCTAATTTGTTTGGTCTTTTGAGACAGGGTCTCCCCTTTAGACTCAGCTGGCCCTGGAGATCGCTATGTAGACCAGGCTGGCCTTGAACTCAAAGAGTCCACCTGCCTCTGCCTCCCAATGCTGTGATTAAAGGCAAGCACCACCAAACCCGGCTGACACACACTTTTAATGTACAAATTAAATATAGTTTTAGGGTAATACATTTTGTTAAAAATCTAAAATAGAAAAGAATTTTCATGCCCCGAATGAAGTCGTCAGTAAGATTTTTCCCTATAAACACTGAATGTTGGTAATTAATTGTTTTATACATTTAAAATTAATGAAAGCTTTTCTGATTAGGATGTTCTATGAAACAAATGATTTGGGGGTTTTTTTCCCCTTTTATAGTTAAAATAAAAAGCTGACAACTTTAAAAATAGCCTCAGTGGGTTTCATAAAATTAATGAAAAAGAGTAGCTTCACAAATTTTTTGTTGCAGTCAGCATGTTTAAGACAGTTGTGCAAATGCTTTACAAATAGTAGCTCTGGTGTGTGAGATAAGTCTAAATGACAAGTTGTGTGAGATAAGTCTGAAATGGCCAGTAATTTGAACTTTATTACTAACATTTTTTTTAAAAACTTTGCTATAATTTGGATCTGAAAATGCCCCAAAAGTCATGTGTTAAAGGCTTGCTTGCTAGTGTTTGGTGTTATGGGGAGATAGTGGGACAGTTAGGTCATGTGAGGTGTGCTCTTGAAAGGAATATTTAGGCCCTGGCCCCTTTCTGCCTCTCCTGCTTCCTGGCCCCCATGGGAAGAACACGTCTCTTCTAACACATACATCCACCACAACATACTATCAGTGCTTATCATCTTCGTGATGTGAAGGAAGAACGATAACTTATAGAAAAGGTGCACAAAGTAGGTCCTTCTCGAGCCCTTTCCACTTAGCCGTCAGCGTAAACTTGTGCTTGCTTGCTCCTACAAAAGTGGGACCCTGTGCTGCAAACAATTGATCTGCCTGATAAGCATGTCGTCTATGCCTCTGTCCGTCTTCCTACCCAACATTCAGGCTATTCAAGTGTCTCTTCACTAAAGTCCTTTTTCCAGTTCCTTGTATTGCTTTCATCAGCCTTCTTTAAATATGTTCTTTTTGTTCTTATATCTCTGAGCCTGGTCTGTAACAGACTATTTACATCAAACAGGTATTCAATAAATTAATGAAATGCTGATTTTAGACATGCTGTGATTAGACACTGAGTTAGAAGATGAGGTGGTGATGTTTTGCTTATTCTGCTTTGGAAAGCACCTAAGTAAATGTTTGTATCCCCTACAGAAAATTTGAAAAATGCCACCATACATTGAAACAACAATACTGATGTGAGAATTGTTCCTTCTTTTCCTTTAGAGTAACAAGAAAATGTTCACTGTTAGGATGCCAGGTCCTCAGAACCTCAACACTGCATACATTGGTTTTTCTGGTTTTGTTGCTTATTCTTCAAAAGAGAAGTAGAAAGATAGAGGTATGGCTCAGGGATAGAGCATTTACCTAATATATCGAAAGGTCCTGGGTTTGCCCCCAGCAGTGAGGGAGGGGGGACAGAAATAGAAACATTGTTTGCTAGCAATACTCATACAACTAACAACCATGTTTTTTGTGATTCACATGCAACAAATATGTAAAAATGGAAAACCTGACCATGAGACGTGTCTTTACTAATAGTTAAAAGGCTGGTGTGGTGGCACAGGCCTTTATCCTTTCTTACATACTCAGGAGGCAGAGGCAAGCGATCTCTATGAGATCAAAGTCAGCCTGGACTACATAGTGAGGTCCAGGATATCTGGGGCTACAAGAAGACCGTGTCTCGAAAACAAACAAGCAAGCAAAAAGAAAAAGCCTCTATGACTGCAGATTCATCCCTTAAATGTAAAAAGGCAAGAATATTTTTATTAAGACACAACTTACTTCATTCTATTTTAATTTTGCTTTAGTATCTTGAAAAATCTATTTTCATCTGTTTTGTAATTAAATAGTATCTGCCTTTAATGCTCCTATAATTAGTTAGGTATTTTAAAAACATGTTAATTAGCCAGGCGTGGTGGCACATGCCTTTAAATCCTAGCACTTGGGAAGGCGAGGCAGGCGATCTTGGTGAGTTTCAAGGCAGCCTGGTCTAACAGAGTTCCAGGACAGCTGGGCTACATAGAGACCCTGTCTGGAAAGACCCGAATAAAAAAAAAAAAAAAAACATGTAATTAATAAAAAAACAGGTTAATTTACCATTTCTTAGCTGTTTTCAGATCCAGAAAATAAGATATTTAATTGTTCCAGGTGTTTAAAGTTTGTCATTCAATAATATCAGTACTAAATATGAAAGGATGGATCTCTCATACACTAATAGTGTAATTGTATCATGTGTATGCTAATATATTTTCATAATGAGCTTCTAAGTTGGATATTGTTGGCACATGATTTTAGTCCCAGCACTTGGAGGCAGAGGCAGGCAGATCTCTGTAAATTGAAGACAGTTTGGCTTAACTGGGGCTACATGGAAGAACCCGTCCAAAGAGAGAAAGGGGGTGGGGGGAACTTTGAGCCTCTAACAAACATAATCTTCCTGAAAGGAGCCTATTAATTCTGATAGACATTTTTTTTTTTTTTTAACCTGAATACATTTCTCTTTAAGTGACTTGTGGTGTGGTGTGTTGTGTGTGTGTGTGTGTGTGTGTGTGGCCAGGAGGATGAATCTGCTAAGCACATGCTCTACCCTGAGCCACAACAACTTGCCCACTATAAGTGATTAATTGTCCCAAATATAGAACTGAATGACAACCTCTTAAAGTTGTTGTGACAGCTGCTACAGTCAATAAAATGTGCCTTTTTTATTTTGTAAAGTCTCAGGACAAGTATTGCTTTAAAACAGAAAGCAAAGTGTATTTCCAAGTGCTATGAGTACTGTGTGTTTAGACCTTTGTAGCATTTTAGAGCTAATATAGAGCTAACAGAAAGAATCTTGAGAGATCCTCTCCTAGTACCATTCTGTAGATTAAACAATTGAGACCACAGAATTTTTCTGAAAACCATATAGCTGCTTATCATAGAGAAGAAACCAGAAAGTGGACTTCCTGACAACACTGAAGGTGGTGTAACTTCTACTCTCCTCCAAAGGCCAAGAGTTCTCACTCAGTGACTCATAGTAACACAGAGAGCATTTTTCTTTTGTCTTTGGCGACATCGCTACATTACCCTCACTTGCGATGTTTAGAAGCTTAACAGCCCTCCTAATACTATAGTTCATAAAACCGGGCTTTATCTGTACCGGGGTTTCGTTCTTTCCATTGTTTTTTTCATCCTAGCCTTTTTATCATCGGGGTTCCCTGTCAGGCCGTCCGGCTTGCAAGTATGCTCAGGCAGGCCCAGGTTGGCCGCAAGCTTCTCATGCGCTTCGCCTGCCGTCTCGGGCAGCCACACGCGCTCCCGAGTCCTAGGATTACAGAGCCTGGCCCCCCCCACCCTCCCTAGGCCTTCCCATTTCTAGTATCCCCCTCTGTCCCGTCGCTCTTCCTTTCCTTGTTTCGTTACTTTGTTTTGCGTCCTGTCAATACAACTTTCGTTTTTTTTTTTTTTTTTTTTTTTTTTTTTTTAATTTGCATGTCATCCTTGCTCAGGGTTCATGCTGATCATCTCTGTATCATTCCAATTTTACTTCTCTGTGTGCTGCATGAGGCTGTCGTCTACCATTTTTACGCCAATCATGCCTCCGTTCTCCCATCCATGCCCACTCCCTTACAATCCCCCGCCACCCCCCCAGCGCTCTGATCTACCAATACATGTTAACTCCTGTCATGCATCTTTTTCTTCCGTCTTTTATAATTCTTTTCGATGTAACAGTTTACTGGTTTGGTCAGTTTTTTTTAATAGTTGTTTTTTCTCTCTCTTGTTTTGTTTCCCCTTTAATTTGTTTGTTTTTTTTTTTTTTTTTTTTTTTTTTTTTTTTTTTTTTTTTGTGGTCTGTTTAAGAACAGGGTTCCCCCTGTAGATCCCAGCTGTCCTGGAACTCACTCTGTAGACCCAGGCTGGCCTTGGACTCACAAGATCCGCCTGCCTGCTTGTCCTCCCAAGTGCTAGGATTAAAGGCATGCGCATCACCACGCCTCGGCCTTTTTTTTTTTTTTTGTTTTTTTTTGTTATGTCTGTCTCTGTAGGTCTGTGCACCCATGTCCGTGCAATGCTGCGGAGGTCAGAAGAGGGTGTCAGTTTCCTCTGGGACCGGGAGTCAAAGACGGTTCTCATCTGCCATGTGGTTGCTGGCCCTCCTGCAAAAACAGTTGGCACTCTTAACTGCTAGGCCATCCTCCCAGCCCGTTCACTTTATTTTATATTATTCCAAATATGCATATAACACTTCACACATAATCAAAATTACAAATTCTGAAATAAACTACAGGTTAATTCCTAAAAACATTTAGAGATTCACATTTTAACATAAAGTGGCATCAGGTAAAAAGAATATGGAATAGAATATAAATACATACTTCCATTCATATATGGTAATACAACATGTGTAATACAAGTGGTAGGACACATTCTAGAGCCCATTAAGAGATTCACATTGAAATAGCACATTGTCCCTTTCTAAGCCTAGGGAACAATCTGCGGAAGAGGGGGCGTGGTAGAATGTAAGGGCTGCGATTGGGGTGAATGGTGAAACTACGCAATGTAGTCTGGACACTCATTTGATCAACTTGATTGAACTAATACCCCTCACCCCCCGCTGGATGGTGGGGGCTGTGGGGGTTTGGGCACAACAGCTGAAATTGGTTTTGCAGGAAGGTTGTTTGTACTAATGGATTATCACTTATAACTAAAAAATGAAAAAAAAAAACTGAGAGAAAGATGCAGGACAGTTATGGGCAATGCATGATCTGGGATGGGGTGGGGGTGGGGGGGAAGGGAAAGGGGAAATGTGCCTGAACTGAATGGAAAATGATGTAGGAAATGCACAAAGCAATCAATAAAAAAATGTTAAATAAAAAATAAAATAAATAAGCACAGTTGTTTTCAGATACAATGAAATATAATAATAAAGTTGCTCAGTTTTGTTTGCCTGCCAACTGGGGATTGGCGTTAGCATCCACAAATGAGAAACCATTCACCTTTTTTTTTCCCCCTGGGACTGTGTTACTTCACTTAGCATAATGGCTTCAGTTCCATCCTTTACCACAAAGCTCATGATGTCATCTTTCTTACTGCTGCATAGAACTCCATTGTGTAGATGTACCACATTTTGTATATACCATCATCAAGTTGAGGGGCATTTTGGTTCCATTCCAGCTCTTTGCTATTGTGAGTGAGACCTGCAATAAACATGCTGTGCATGTATCTTTTGGTTAGGATGTGTCTTGTGGGTATATACCCAGGAGTGGTAGGGCTGGGTCAGGTGGTAGGCCCATTTGAATCTTTTTAAGGGGGCTCCACACTGCTTTCCACAGTGGTTGTACCATTTTACATTCCCACCAGCAGTGGATGATGTTCCCCTTTCCCCACAACCTCTCCGCATTTGGTGTCTTTGTTTTCTTGTTGGCTAGTCTATTGGAGATGATACCTTAATGTGGTTTTTAATTGGCATTCCTTAGTTATTAATGATGTTCAACTACTTTTTAAGATGTTTCTCAGCCATCTTTACTTCCTTACTGGTGAAGTCTCTGTTCATCTCTTTACTCCATCTTTTGAGTAGGTCATTTGTTTTCTTACGCTTTAGCTTTAGTCTTCTAGGAAACAGCCATCTAACCTCTATAACTTCCTTTGATTCTCTACTCTATGGATGGGTACTAGACTGAAGACTTTAATTCCCTGGTAAGAATACTTGCCTAGCATGTGCCAGGCCCCGGGTTCCATTTTCAGTATAGCCAAAAAAGAAAAGAAGGGGTCAGGGGAGAATTACTTAACTAAAAACACTAATCCCTAACAACTTAAAATGTTAAGAGACTAGATTTATTCTTTATCTTCTGGAGGAAGCAGTGGCTGCCAGTCTGTACTTTAAACCATAGAAAGTGTACTTGCCCCACACTTCATCCATACCTTGCCCAACACTGCTTGTGCCTTTGCTCATGACTCACTGTGGTTGGTATAACTGGGACTTACCTGGGACTCTAAATAAACAAATACAACCAGCATTTTTCTCCTAAAAAGAAAATAAGCACAGGTGTGGTGGCTCACACCTTTAATCCTAGCACTTGGGAGCGAGGCAGGTGGATTTTTGTGAGTTCAAGCAAGCTGGTCTACAGACCACATTCCAGGACAACTGGGGCACAGGAGACCCGTTCTCAAAAAGACAATAATATTGTCTTTTTGATATATATATATGAACTGGGTGTGGTGGGTTATACCTTCAATCCCAGCCACTCAGTAAGAACAGGAGGGGGATTTCTGTGAGTTCAAGGCCTGCTGGTCCAAATAGAGAGTTCCATTCCATACTCCACTCAAGTAAACTCCCAGCCAGGGCTACAGATAAGATCCGGTCTTTAAAAAAAAAAAAAAACAAGGGGCTAGAGAAATGGCTCGTGGTTAAAGCACCTGACTGCTCTACAGAGGACCTGGGTTCAATTCCCAGCACCCACATGGCAGCTAAAGAACTGTCTTTAACTCCATCCGCCTCCAGTCCAGGGGAATCCATGCCCTCTCTGACCCTGAGGCAATTGCATGACACGGTACACCAACCTACATGGCAGACAGTCATCATACACATAAAAAATAATAACTAGCCGGGCATGGTGGTGCACGCCTTTAATCCTAGCACTTGGAGGCAGGGGCAGGGCGAGTTTGTGAGTTCAAGGCCAGCCTGGTCTACAGAGCGAGTTCCAAGACAGCTGGGGCTACAGGGAGACCCTGTCTCGAAAACAAAAAAAAAATAAATAAATAATAATAATAAATAAATTTTAAATTAAAAAATGATGAAAAACAAAAAAAACTAGGTATAGTAGCACACATCTATAATCTTCAGCACTTGGAGGTAGAGACAGGAGGATAGGAGTTCGGTCATCCTCAGCTACATGGCAACTTCAAAGGCAGCCTATCTCAAAAAATGAAACAAATAACCATAAATAAAATGTTCCTCTGTTATGTTATGTACAGATTTAGTTCTACCAAACAGTATGTAAACCTCTGGTGTGTAAAGATGCTAAAATCAAGGGCTGAGAGATGGCTCATGGTTTAAGAGCACTGGCTGCTCTTGCAGAGGACCGGGTTTGGTTTCCAGCACCCATGTGGCTAGAACGCTCAAACTCCCATTCCAGGGGCTCTAGTGTCGTCTTCTGGCCTCTACAGAATTGCACACACATGATATACCTATAAAAATGCAGGTAAAACCCCATGGCACATAAAATAAAAATAATAAAATATTTTGAAACTAAAAACACCTGTTTAACTAGTTATGCCTAATTTATAGCATAGTAATTTAGTAATACAATTTATTCATGAGGTTTAGCCTTTTGTGAGAACTTCAACTTATGAAAATTTTCATTTATCAGATTCTAGCAGAAGGATGTTACCTTAGTATTTACTATTTAATTTTAAAAAGTTGCTTTTGGGGCGGGAGAGATGGCTCAGCAGTTGAGCACCACCTACTAACCTCTTGCAGAGGAGCGGGTTCAATCCACCAGCACCCACATGGCGCTGAGAACCGTCTTAGCTCCAGTTCCAGGGGGTATCCGACGTCCTCTTCTGACCTTTTGCGGCATTGCAGAACAGGGGTGCACAAACCTACAGTGCAGACAATACAATTCATACACATACAAAAATAAATAAAAATTAAAAATATATAATATAAATTTTCTATATTTATTTATTTATTTTCAACCACTAGGCATTCTCCCCCTATATTTCAAAAGAAAAGACAGGGTCTTCCTGTAGCCCCAGCTGTCCTGGAATTCACTCTGTAGACCAGGCTGGCCTTGAACTCACAAAGATCGGCCTGCCTCTGCCTCCCAAGTGCTAGGATTAAAGGCGTGCACCACCATGCCTGGCTAAAATTTCTTTTTAATGGGGCTGGAGAGATGGCCTAGTGGTTGAAATAAATAAATAAATAAATAAGAAAATTTATATATATATATTTTTAATTTTTATTTATTTTTGTATGTGTATGAATGTATTGTCTGCATGTAGGTTTGTGCACCCATGTTCTGCAATGCCGCAAAGGTCAGAAGAGGACGTCGGATACCCCCTGGAACTGGAGCTAAAGACGGTTCTCAGCCGCCATGTGGGTGCTGGGGATTGAACCCGGCTCCTCTGCAAGAGTAGGTGGTGCTCAACTGCTGAGCCATCTCTCCAGCCCCCAAAAGCAACTTTTAAAATTAAATAGTAAATACTAAGGTAACATCCTTCTGCTAGAATCTGAATAAATGAAAATTTTCATAAGTTGAAGTTCTCACAAAAGGCTAAACCTCATGAATAAATTGTATTACTAAATTACTATGCTATAAATTAGGCATAACTAGTTAAACAGGTGTTTTAGTTTTCAAAAATATTTTATTATTTTTATTTTATGTGCATGAGGGTTTTACCTGCATGTTTATAGGTATATCATGTGTGTGAAATATCTGTAGAGGCCAGAAGACGACACTAGAGCCCCTGGAATGGGAGTTTGATGGTTGTTAGCTATCACGTGGGTGCTGGGAACCAAACCCAGGTCCTCTGCAAGAGCAGCCAGTGCTCTTAAACCACTGAGCCATCTCTTCAGCCCTTGATTTTAGCATCTTTACACACCAGAGGTTTACATACTGTTTGGTAGAACTAAATCTGTACATAACATAACAGAGGAACATTTTATTTATGGTTATTTGTTTCATTTTTTGAGATAGGCTGCCTTTGAAGTTGCCATGTAGCTGAGGATGACCCTGAACTCCTAATCCTCCTGTCTTCTACCTTCCAAGTGCTGAAGATTATAGATGTGTGCTACTATACCTAGTTTTTTTTGTTTTTTATCATCATTTTTTTAATTTTAAAAATTTATTTATTATTATTATTTATTTATTTTTTTTTTGTCTTTTCGAGACAGGGTCTCCCTGTAGCCCCAGCTGTCCTGGAACTCGCTCTGTAGACCAGGCTGGCCTTGAACTCACAAACATCCGCCTGCCTCTGCCTCCCAAGTGCTAGGATTAAAGGCGTGCACCACCATGCCCGGCTAGTTATTATTTTTTTATGTGTATGAATGTACTGTCTGCATGTAGGTTGGTGTACCCGTGTCATGCAATGCCTCAGAGGTCAGAAGAGGGCATTGGATTCCCCTGGAACTGGAGTTAAAGACAGTTCTTAGCTGCCATGTGGGTGCTGGGAATTGAACCCAGGTCCTCTGTAAGAGCAGTCAGGTGCTCTTAACCACTGAGCCATCTCTCTAGCCCCTTGTTTTTTTTTTTTTTTTAAAGACAGGATCTTACTATGTAGCCCCTGGCTGGGAAGTTTACTTGAGTGGTAGTATGAATGGAACTCTCTATTTGGACCAGGCAGGCCTTGAACTCACAGAAATCCACCTGCCTGTTCTTACTGAGTGCTGGGATTGAAGGTATAACCCACCACACCCAGTTTCATATATATATATCAAAAAGACAATATATATATTGTCTTTTTGAGACAGGGTCTCCCTGTAGCCCCAGCTGTCCTGGAATGTGGTCTGTAGACCAAGCTGGCCTTGAACTCACAAAAATCCACCTGCCTCTGCCTCCCAAGTGCTAGGATTAAAGGTGTGAGCCACCACACCTGGCTTGCTTATATTTTTCTTTTAAGGAGAAAATGCTGGTTGTATTTGTTTATTTAGAGTCCCAGGTAAGTCCCAGTTATACCAACCACAGTGAGTCATGAGCAAAGGCACAAGCAGTGTTGGGCAAGGTATGGATGAAGTGTGGGGCAAGTACACTTTCTATGGTTTAAAGTACAGACTGGCAGCCACTGCTTCCTCCAGAAGATAAAGAATAAATCTAGTCTCTTAACATTTTAAGTTGTTAGGGATTAGTGTTTTTAGTTAAGTAATTCTCCCCTGACCCCTTCTCCTTCTGGCTTTTTTGCTAGTATGGTTAGTGCTAGCACTGTAGAAACAGGAAGCCGGGCCTGCTGGCATCTAATGCTTAAGACATAGTATCGTACCTTAGGGCATTAAGTCCCTCCGTGAACCTGGTGCTGGTCGAGTCGACTCTGGAAGCTACTTGTCCATGCGAATCTAACCATTCGAATGTAGCTTACTCCCGCCCCCAGAAGTTCGTATCCGCTTATCGATGGCTGTTGCCTAGATACATGACTTAAACTAAGTTCAGAGAAGTAGAAATGCAAGATTGATCCTAAGCTCAAAGAAGATGGTGTTAGTAAGCGAGATGACCCAAGGAGCACTTAGTTCAGTTACTCAGCCGTCTCACCAGTACAGTGAAGATCTCACGCTGCGGGTAGACTCAGTCTTACCCTGAACTAGATCTGAATGCAGTCCATATATAGACTAAGGGACAGGCGTCATCATGGAAGTTAAATCCACACTAAGGTATCATCAATCCAATAAGACTGGCCAAGAACAAGAAAACAAAAGGACACACAAATGCTGGAGAGAGGATTGTGAGGGAAAGGGCACACCGCATCCAAACAACACGAACACTGCATGGTTGGAGAATGTAAGCTGGTAGGACACACAGAGTCGCTGTAAACTCCACTCACTCTAGGGTGGAAAGCAGTGGTGGAGAACCAAGCCCATGTAAATAAACTCTTCAACGAAACTGACGCCTCACGATAGGCACCGAAAATTCGACCGGGACAGCCATAGCCACTCCCACCCTGAGTATCAATACCAACAGCTAGAGACACATCCTACCGCATATAATGATACATGACACAGCATGCAGAGTAGTTAATAACATGGCGGTCTAACACCTCACAAGTAGCACAGAGCTGGAATGACGACCCTAAATAGAAAAAATATCCCCTCAAAACTACGTATAGGATTAAGCAAAAAACTGTGGACACGCAAAGTCAGGGGCAATAATCTACATCATGGAGTTGCTATGCAGCAGTAAAGAAAGATGACTCATGAAGCTTGGATGGGCAAAGCGTGGGTACAAGCGGATGGAACTCGAAGCCTACTATATACGCTAAGTGAACGCGCAACCGCCACGTCTCTGCAGGCGGTGGAACAAAAAACCGCGTGTTCATGGTACTCTCCTCCTTTGTGGCCCTGCTACCTCTCCCCATCACGCAGAATCGCCCTGTTGTCAAGGACATGAGCAACTGGTTATCAATGATGTATATTTCATATTCCTTATACTGACAACAACTGCGTAAGCACTATGTGGTCTAGTATTTATGAATCTTATTCTCGGTTATATTACACATTTCTGGACAAGATGGCATTTAGGAGGATTTATTGGATGCTGAAACAATAATTTTTGCTGCATTTCTAAGTAGACATGCATTGTTACACTTACAGCTATGATTCACAAGACTCGTCTCAGTTCAGGCCATGTCCGGCGTATTCCCTCCCACCGCACACCCCTCAGACGCAGTACCCAGAATTTGCATGGACGCATATCGGCCAAATTATAACTACTTCCATGACAGTCTGGTTCCTTCGTAGCACAGTATATGATTATTTTTCTCATATTGGTTATTAGTATAATAAGTGACAATCACTTCATGAGTACAAGCATCCTTCATCAGAAACCTACTGCAGGCTGTTTGCCCAAACCCCCAGCCCCACACATCCATTGACGAGGGGAGTGAGGGTTGTTTGTTCCCAGATCAAGTTGATCAAATTGAGTTCCAGACTACTTGCCTAGGTGTTCTTGATCCATCCATTCCCCAATCGCAATCCCTTTCAGACATTGCTACACGGCCCCCTCTTTGCAGAGTATTAGTACCGATAGGCTTAGAAAGGGGACAACTGTGCTATTTCAATGTGAATCTCTTAATGGGCTCTAGAATTGTCACCTACCACTTGTATTCACATGTGTCGTATACCATATATGAATGGAGAGATATGATATTATATTCTATTCATATTCTTTTTACCTGCACGCAACTTATTGTTAAAATGTGAATCTCTAAATGTGTTTTAGGAATTAACCTTATTTGTATTTTCAGAATTTGTAATTTTGATTTGAGTGTGAATTATATATGCATATTTTGGAATAATATAAAAATTAAAGGGAACGGGCTGGAGAGATGGCCTAGCAGTTAAGAGTGCCAACTGTTTTTGCAGAGGGCCCAGCAACCCACATGGCAGAATGAGAACCGTCTTTGACTCCAGTCCCAGAGGAAACTGACACCCTCTTCTGACAGCGCATCCGCAGCATTGCACGACATGGGGCACAGACCTATCATGAGACAGTACATTCATACACATAAAAAAAAATTAAAGAGGGCGCGTGGTGGCCATGCCTTTAATCCTAGCACTTGGGAGGCAGAGGCAGGCGGATCTTTGTGAGTTCAAGGCCAGCCTGGTCTACAGAGTGAGTTCCAGGACAGCTGGGACTACAGGGAGACCCTGTCTTAAAAAGACCAAAAAAAAAAAAAAAAAAAAAAAAAAAAAAAAAAAAAAAAAAAAAAATTAAAGGGAACAAAAAAAGAGAGAAAAACAATAACTATTAAAAAAAAACTGACCAAAACAGTAAAACTTGTACATCGAAAAGATTATAAAAGACTGAGAAAAAGATGCATGACAGGACTTAACATGTATGATAGAATCCATGAGCTCTGGTGGGGGGTGGGGGGATGTAAGGGGTGGGCATGGATGGGGGAATGAGTCTATATTTGATTAAGAAATGTTGTAGCTTCAGCAGCACATATACTAAAATTGGAATGATACAGAGATTAGCATGGCCCCTGCACAAGGATGACACGCAAATTCATGAAGCGTTCCATAGTTTAAAAAAAAAGAAATGTTGTATGAAATGCACTCAAAAAAATTAACTAAAAAAAAGAAATGGAAGATAGACTTTACATATTGGGAACCATAAATTTAAGTCCTAGGCTAGGTGTGGTGGACATGCCTTTAATCCTAGTACTCTGGAGGCAGAGGCAGGCTGATCTCTGTAAAGTTGAGGCCCACCTGGTCTGCATAGCAACTTTCAAGCCAGTTACGGCTACAGGGAAACCCTATTATAAAAAATAAAATTAAAAATGGAAAGAATAAATAAATATAAGTCCTAGAACATATATATATTTTCTAATCTTCAACCAGTGATGATTAATCTCCAAAGACAAAAGAAAAATGCTCTCTGTGTTACTATGAGTCACTGAGTGAGAACTCTTGGCCTTTGGAGGAGAGTAGAAGTTACACCACCTTCAGTGTTGTCAGGAAGTCCACTTTCTGGTTTCTTCTCTATGATAAGCAGCTATATGGTTTTCAGAAAAATTCTGTGGTCTCAATTGTTTAATCTACAGAATGGTACTAGGAGAGGATCTCTCAAGATTCTTTCTGTTAGCTCTATATTAGCTCTAAAATGCTACAAAGGTCTAAACACACAGTACTCATAGCACTTGGAAATACACTTTGCTTTCTGTTTTAAAGCAATACTTGTCCTGAGACTTTACAAAATAAAAAAGGCACATTTTATTGACTGTAGCAGCTGTCACAACAACTTTAAGAGGTTGTCATTCAGTTCTATATTTGGGACAATTAATCACTTATAGTGGGCAAGTTGTTGTGGCTCAGGGTAGAGCATGTGCTTAGCAGATTCAATCTCTGGCACCACACACACACACACACACACACACACACACACACACACAAGTCACTTAAAGAGAAATGTATTCAGGTTAAAAAAAAATGTCTATCAGAATTAATAGGCTCCTTTCAGGAAGATTATGTTTGTTAGAGGCTCAAAGTTCCCCCCACCCCCTTTCTCTCTTGAGACGGGTCTCCCTGTAGCCCCAGGTAGCCAACCTGGCTTCAATTTTACAGAGATCTGCCTGCCTCTGCCTCCCAAGTGCTGGAATAAAAGGCATGTGCCACAATATCCAACTTAGAAGCTCATTATGAAAATATATTAGCATACACATGATACAATTACACTATTAGTGTATGAGAGATCCATCCTTTCATATTTAGTACTGATATTATTGAATGACAAACTTTAAACACCTGGAACAATTAAATATCTTATTTTCTGGATCTGAAAACAGCTAAGAAATGGTAAATTAACATGTTTTTTTATTAATTAACATGTTTTTTTTTTTTTTTTTGGGTCTTTTCCAGACAGGGTCTCTCTGTAGCCCCAGCTGTCCTGGAACTCTGTAGACCAGGCTGGCCTTGAACTCACAAAGATCCGCCTGCCTCTGCCTCCCAAGTGCTAGGATTAAAGGCATGTGCCACCACGCCTGGCTAATTAACATGTTTTTAAAATACCTAACTAATTATAGGAGCATTAAAGGCAGATACTATTTAATTACAAAACAGATTAAAATAGATTTTCAAGATAATAAAGCAAAATAAAATAGAATGAAGTAAGTTGTGTCTTAATAAAAATATTCTTGCCTTTTTACATTTAAGGGATGAATCTGCAGTCATAGCAGGCTTTTTTTGCTTGCTTGTTTGTTTTTCGAGACACGGTCTTCTTGTAGCTCCAACTGTCCTGGAACTCACTATGTAGTCCAGGCTGACTTTGAACTCATAGAGATCTGCCTGCCTCTGCCTCCTGAGTAAGTAAGTAAGGACTAAAGGCCTGTGCCACCACACCAGCCTTTTAACTATTAGTAAAGACACGTCTCATGGTCAGGTTTTCCATTTTTACATATTTGTTGCATGTGAATCACAAAAAACATGGTTGTTAGTTGTATGAGTATTGCTAGCAAACAATGTTTCTATTTCTGTCCCCCCTCCCTCACTGCTGGGGGCAAACCCAGGACCTTTCGATATATTAGGTAAATGCTCTATCCCTGAGCCATACCTCTATCTTTCTACTTCTCTTTTGAAGAATAAGCAACAAAACCAGAAAAACCAATGTATGCAGTGTTGAGGTTCTGAGGACCTGGCATCCTAACAGTGAACATTTTCTTGTTACTCTAAAGGAAAAGAAGGAACAATTCTCACATCAGTATTGTTGTTTCAATGTATGGTGGCATTTTTCAAATTTTCTGTAGGGGATACAAACATTTACTTAGGTGCTTTCCAAAGCAGAATAAGCAAAACATCACCACCTCATCTTCTAACTCAGTGTCTAATCACAGCATGTCTAAAATCAGCATTTCATTAATTTATTGAATACCTGTTTGATGTAAATAGTCTGTTACAGACCAGGCTCAGAGATATAAGAACAAAAAGAACATATTTAAGAAGGCTGATCAGAAGCAAATACAAGGAACTGGAAAAGTCTTAGTGAAGAGACACTTGAACTGAGCCTTGAATGTTGGGTAGGATTCTGACAGAGAATAGAGGACATGATTATCAGAAGATCAAATGTTTGCAAGCACAGGGCACTTTTGTAGGAGCAGCAAAGCACAGTTTAGCTGAAGGCTAAGTGGAAAGGGGCAGGAATGGGAGGAGGCAGGGCCCTACTTTGTGCACCTTTTCTATAAGTTATCGTTCTTCCTTCACATCACGAAGATGATAAGCACTGATAGTATGTTGTGGTGGATGTATGTGTTAGAAGAGACGTGTTCTTCCCATGGGGGCCAGGAAGCAGGAGAGGCAGAAAGGGGCCAGGGCCTAAATATTCCTTTCAAGAGCACACCTCACATGACCTAACTGTCCCACTATCTCCCCATAACACCAAACACTAGCAAGCAAGCCTTTAACACATGACTTTTGGGGCATTTTCAGATCCAAATTATAGCAAAGTTTTTAAAAAAAATTTTAGTAATAAAGTTCAAATCTACTTGTCATTCAGACTTATCTCACACAACTTGTCATTTAGACTTATCTCACACACCAGAGCTACTATTTGTAAAGCATTTGCACAACTGTCTTAAACATGCTGACTGCAACAAAAAATTTGTGAAGCTACTCTTTTTCATAATTTTATGAAACCACTGAGGCTATTTTTAAAGTTGTCAGCTTTTTATTTTAAATAAAAGGGAAAAAACCCCCAAATCATTTGTTTCATAGAACATCCTAATCAGAAAAGCTTTCATTAATTTTTAAATGTATAAAAAATATAATTACCACATTTCAGTGTTATAGGGAAAATCTTACTGAATGACTCATTCGGGGCATGAAATTCTTTTCTATTTTAGATTTTTTAAAAAATGTATTTACCCTAAAACTATTATTTAATTTGTACATAAAAAGTGGCTCTGCCGGGTGTGGTGGCAATGCCTTTAATCACAGCACTTGGGAGGCAGAGGCAGGTGGATCTCTTTGAGTTCAAGGCCAGCCTGGTCTACATAGCGAACTCCAGGCCAGCTGGGACTAAAGGGAGACCCTGTCTCAAAAAGACCAAAAAAAATTAGCTCTGAATATGAAATATTCACTTATTGAAATGTATTGACCAAATTTTTCTGTTAAAATGTAAAAATATTAAAAAAATAAGGTTAATATTGGAGAAATGATAGCAGGCCTTTTCAACAAAAAATATTACCAGTTTTTCTGACAAACAGTAGTTTATTCAGTGATTATTTTTTAAAGATTTTTTTTTTTATTTCTGTATGTGTATGAATGTACTGTCTGCATGCAGGTTTGTGCACCCGTGTCGTGCAATGCCGTGGAAGTCAGAAGTGGGCGTCGTATTCCCCTGGAACTGGAATTCTCCTGGAATTGGAGTTTCAGACGGTTCTCAGCCATCATGTGGGTGCTGGGGATCGAACCCGGGTCCTCTGTAAGAGCGGTCGGCGCTCTTAACAGCTGGGCCATCTCTCCAGCCCTATTCAGTGATTATTTAATAAGTTACATGCTCCTCCGGGTGACCTAGGAGCTGGGTTTTATTTCTATTTACTTTCATTTTGAGCTTTCTTCTAAAGGTAGTTTAGACAAGGCACTGAGTTCATTACATTTAGTGATACAGGAAGACTTTTGAGCAATCCACAGGATAGAAATGGTCTAGAAAAATGATAGATTGTTAAATAATGAGAGCATGTGTTTCTCTTGGTTACAAACAGGAAAACAACACCACAAAATAGCTTCCAAACACATCAGTCAACTCAGCACCTGAGTACTTTTTCTATCCAATGCTGCAAATGAGTGAGAAACAATAATGTTTCCAACTTGAAGGATTCTGAAATTGTATCATGTAATGCTTAAGCTATGTGGCACACTGAAGGTGAAAGTTCTACCCAAAGACCCACATGTAAAAGGCTTGATGCTACTGGGAGGTGGTAGAACCTTATAAAGAGGTGGAAGTCTTTGGTCATTGAGGGTATACTCTTAGAGGGGACCTGAGCCTATTGCTTCCTCTTCCTTTTTTACTCCCTGCAATGATGAGCTGCTTCACCACAGGCAACAGGACCAAATCATGGATTAGAACCTATACAGCTGTGAGCTAAACCAACCTCCCTCATCTCTTTTGGTCTTATACCATAGCATAGGGTGGGTTTGAACTCATGGCAATCCTCCCGCTCAACTTCCCGAATCTGGAATTACAACTGTGTACCACCACATCTGGCTTAACCTTTAGTGATGGAAAGTTGACTAACCTGTCATGCATAACCTAACATACCATTTGCATTTTCTCTAATCAGACTGCTTTATATTTATACTATATATAGGCTGTATCATTATACAGCCATTAAACTAAATACCAGTGGGCCTGAAACTCACTATGTAGACCAACTGGCTTCAATATCTCAGAGATTCACCTGCCTTTGCCTCTTGAGTGCTGAGATTAAAGGAGTATGGCAAGTTATGTTGTTCAATTATAAAAAAAATCAGAGGATTTTCAACTTTGGAAGAACTCTGTGATCACTGACTTTGGTGACTTTCTGACACATTTCTCCAAGGCTCTAAGGTTCCTTGACAGTTTCAGAATCTTTCTTCAAAGCTGCAGGGACACTGCTAAAGGATACACTAAGTATATTAATTGGAGTAAACAGAGGCAAAAGATCAGAAAGAAAGTAATGAAGAGTCTGGGTGTGGTGGCACATGACTGTAATCCCTGCATTTGGGAGCCTGAGACAGGATTTTGAGTTACCAGTTAAACTGGGTTACACAGTGAGATCTTGTCTTAAGTAAATAAGTAAGTAAGTAAATAAATAAATAAATAAATAAATAGAAGAAAGAAATTAAACAAAGTAACACATATGGAGCAGATTTACTTTGGGGAGTATTTGTTTCTTCTTGTGCACACTGAAAACAGCTACATGCTAGTTTTGTCTATAGAACAGCACTGGATACCGCTGCTGTTAATTTAAAAGGGCATTTGATATGAATGCAAGCTTCATTACTATCACCTCACATTGGCTAGTTGACTCAGTTGCTGCTTTCCCAGTCTTCTGCACATGGGTGTTCTCTTTGTGCAGTGATAAAATTTCTGTGAAAACCCCTGAGAAGGGATTTTGTTAGTCGCCTTTGCAATCCTTTAACAGTGAGCTGCTTAGGTCTCTGACAGCATGGCATTTAATTCCTAGTTTTTCTTGCCTTTCCAAGAACTAACTGAATGCTCTGTTAAGATTGTCCCTCTTGGGGGTTGGAGAGATGGCTCAGTAGCTAAGGGCATTGGCTGTTTTTGCAGAGACTCCAGGTAGGAATCCTAGCACCCACATGGCAGCCAACAACAGTCCATAACTCCAGTTTCAGGGGATCTTACCCTTTTCTGTCCTCTGCAGGCACTGCATGACATGGGTTCATTTTCACACATGCAAGCAACACACTTATACACATGAAATAATAAAAAATAAATAAAAATATTCTTCCTCTCTAAACAGAGAAAGTTAACTTTTTTGTTTGTTCGTTTGTTTGTTCATTTGTTTTTGAGACAGGGTCTTACTACGTAGCTCTGGCTGGCCTAGCACTTGATATGTAAACCAGCCTGGCCTTAAATTTGCAGAGATCTGCCCCCTGAGTGTGAGTTAACTATCATAGAAGTAAAATAACTTTACTGTCAAGTTTATGGTAGCTTTGACTTTTCTTGGAGGAGAAAATTATACCATCCATATTATACAAGGCTGGGCTATTTTTGGGGGACAGTGCTGGAGATGGAATTTGGGGTCTCGTGAATGTTAAACTCTGTCAATGAGCTACCCCAGTCTACAGATTAGTGTTTTCAAATAAATATTATTTAAAGCCCAATCAATGGGAGATATATTTTATGTAAGTATATGCTTGCTTGTAAACATCAGGAAATATACTTTACATCAATGTTGAAGGGACTGTAAGTACTAACATGAATGTGTGAAGTCAGAGTTTTTTAAATAGGCAAAACCCAAACAGCATTAAAAGCAGAACTGGAATGCTTTCCTAGACTATCTCAATGATAATGACCTTAAAGTCAGTGATTTCTTCATAAACATGAAATAAGTTTATTGCAACTTGATTGCATCAACTAAAATATAGCTCTTGGCTTGAAAAAACTTGCCCTTATGTTTTATGAGGTTTGAAATAAAAAGGAAACTGATGGAATTAAACCAGCAAATTATTTCGCAATCAACAACTGAAGTTGTACATTGCTACAAAGCAGATGTGGTCAAATGTTGAGGAAAGTTGGACCAAACCCCCTTCCTGTCCAACACTGTTGATAGCTCTATTCATAATACATTTTGCCTTTAGAGGAACTGACCCATAATGACAACTATAATTTTGTAAGCTATTTTTTTTTTGGTCTTTTTGAGACAGGGTCTCCCTGTAGTCCCAGCTGTCCTGGAACTCACTCTGTAGACCAGGCTGGCCTTGAACTGACAAAGATCCGCCTGCCTCTGCCTCCCAAGTGCTAGGATTAAAGGCATGCACCACCATGCCAGGCAATTTTGTAAGCTATTTTTAAAGGGTAGAATATCAACTAATTGGTGACTGCCAAATATCTTGATGGTTTCCATTGTGAGAAACAAATATATGCATGATAGAATAAAAAAATTTAATTTTCTCAGATACATAAGTTGAAAGATTCGTCTTCTTACCAGATCAGTTTTAAGAGAGATGAAAGCAAAAGAAAATGAAAATTGGAGCTGGAGATGTAGCTTAGTGGCAAAATGTATACATGTTACATGTTATATGCACAGGGCCCTGGGTTTGATCTCCTGCATGAGAGAAAGAAAAAAAGAGAAAGGAACGAAGTTAGGAAAGAAGGAAGGCAGGAAGGGAGGAGGGTGGGAGAGAAGGCTAAGGAAAAAGTTTGGATATCAAATGAAATAAAATTTTAGATTTAATTTGATCAGTTTATTTTTAAATTCTTGAATGTATAGGATATTTCTTTTCTTTTTTTCTTTTCTTTTCTTTTTTTTTTTTTTTTTTTTTTTTTTTTTTTTTTTTTTGTTCTTGAGATTTTTTTTTTTTTTTATTTTCCGGCTAGGAACAGGAGGTTGGATATCAGAATGCTAATAATTATTCTCAGAAATGTAAATTGTTGACCCAACTCTGAAAGTTTATTTTTAAATCTTGATGTATAGGATATTCTTGTATTTTTGGCTTTTCTTTCTTTTTTTTTNTTTCTTTTGCTTTTTCTCTCTCCTCCTTCTTTCCTTCCTTCATTTTTTTTTTTTTGTCTTTTTGAGACAGGGTCTCCTTTTAGTCCCAGCTGGCCTGGAGCTCACTATGTAGACCAGGGAGGTCTTGAACTCAAGAAGATCCACCTGCTTTTGCCTCCCAAGTGCTAGGATTAAAGGTGTGCACCACCATGCCCAACTGTATAGGATATTTCTAAAGGAAGAATTGACTAATATAATTGAGTTGACAAATATAATACTATCAAGACTATCAAGTTACAGCTAAAATGTGTTTTGTGGTCCAGTAATCCAATCAGAACCAAATGGTAATGAAGTTTTTATTATTATTATTATTATTATTATTATTATTAGGTCCTTTTGAGACAGGGTCTTCCTTTAGTCCTAGCTGGCCTGGAGCTCACCATGTAGACCAGGCTGGCCTTGAACACACAAAGATCCACCTGCTTCTGCCTTCTGAGTGCTGGGACTAAAGGCATGCGCTACCAAGCCTGGCTTTTTGTTGTTGTTGTTGTTGTTGTTAAAGTATTATTTTTGACTAGGCTTGGATCTTCTTTGATTAAGATGAGTTACTGCTATACAGTTCATGAAAACATAGGTCTTCCCCATTATTTCTCTTAAGTGGCAACCAAAATCATAAGCTTGATTTTTTTTTTAATGCTGGGGATGGAATTCTGGGCCTTCATGAACGACATTACACAAGTGCTTCTTTATAGAGTTGTACCCTGTAGGTTTGAATTTAAATGCAGGTTTAAAAAGTACAAAGTTTTAGGCTCTTTTATTTTTAGGGAGTTGAGTTTGTCGAAATTCAAAGTATTTGCTGTCTCCTTCTATAAGTCTCCAGTCCTCTGGAATCAAGAATAGTGCTATATTCATCTTGACATAGCAAAAAAAAAAAAAAAACAAAACCCCACCTAAATTCTGATGGCACATAAAAATCCTTACTCAGAAGTGCTCAGCATTTTCTTTTTTTTTTGGTCGAGACAGGGTCTCCCTGTAGCCCCAACTGTCCTGGAACTCACATTGTAGACCAGGCTGGTCTTGAACTCACAAAGATCCGCCTGCCTCTGCCTCCCAAGTGCTAGGATTAAAGGCGTGCGCCACCACGCCCGGCAGCATTTTCTTAAAGTAGACAGAAACTATGAATACACTTAGTATAATTCTGATTTTAAATTAATTTTAGAAGATTTGAAAGCAATAAATCACAATTATCATTACATTTATGTCAAAACATTAGTTTTTCTACAGCTCCTTTTCCTAACTTTTAAATATTTTCTTCACCATTGCAGCTGCCCAGACACACGAGATTCTAAACTGAAAGCTTAAAATCACTGATCCATGTGAAGAATCTCTGATCAAGATGATATTCTGAAACTAGGAATTTTATGGAAAAACTGTATGCATTTCTACTTGTTGCCTTAGTACCTGCTGACCTAGGCTTGGCAGCTGTGTGAAGGTGCAAATATGGTTTAGGGTACACTTACCATTATGAGACATCCCCACAGCAAGGCACTTCTGAAACCGACAATACTGACATTTATTTCTACTTTTTTTGTGGATCCGACAGTTAAGATCACACCGGTCATAAATAAGCTTCAGTCGGATGGTTCTTCGGAAGAAACCCTGCAAAGGGATATGGAAAATGTGCAATTTTTAAGTCTTCGTGACACATGGAAGCATCAACCTATGGGTGAAAATGCACTGACCTTGGTATCAGAAAAGGTGGATTTGGGCAGAGGATGGCTCAATCAGTGAAGTGCCTGATTTGCAAGCAGGAGAACATGAGTTTGATCCTCAGGACCCATATACAAATGCTGGGCATTGTGATTGGGTGTGCTTGTAATCCCATTGATAGGGAGGCAGAAACAGAAGGATCCCTGGGGCTCATTGGTCAGCCAGAGTAGTCTAATTGGTGAGCTCCAGGCCAAATGAGAGGCCCTGTCTTAAAGGTAGTGGGCAGTGTTGTGGACCCAAGGTTGTCCTTTACCCTTCACATGTATGCATACAGATGTGTATCCACAACCCATACACATGTACACCTGAGCAAATTCATGAACACACCCACACACACACATACACTCCCCCCCCCCAAGATAGAGATAAAGGTAAATTTGTGGCTCAGTTCTACTATGGGGACCTCGTAGAAGTCCCTTTGCCTCTCGGTGGCTCACTGTTCCTTACTGTATTCCAAAGAACAGAAGGATTTTGTAGGGTCCTTTTTTTAGCTCTTAGACACTGACCACATCCAAATGATGTCATGCAGTGTACCTTGGGTCTACATTTGGTTTTCAGCATGCTCTAAGAAGTGCTCTGGATTTAATGTAATGCAAATCAACCACCATGTAATCAGTCCAGAATCTCTGCAAATAGTTCCAGCAGCATGCCCCAGCTTTCATAATTGTGCTAAGCAGTTTGGCAAAGTTAAAATCATTTCATTCTAAACATGATCAGGGCCAATAAAAATCCACATGTGGATTTTTTTTTTGAATTCTCCATGTTGCATAATTTCCTGCAGAATTTGTTTCATTTATTTGTGTAGTTAAAAGAATCCCCCATTATTGTAGCTTACAAATAGAAAGACATAATAGGAAATAGTATGAGAAGTAACTTGGAATCCTCAGAAAATCTGTTATCTCAGAATGCAAATGTGTTCTTGTGAGGATAATGGCATGTAGTCATCAGAATTTACTATATATTTTGGATAGAACTGAAAAAATTTAATCAGAAATGTCTTGTAGCTTCATTTTTTATATACACACTATTCTTTCATTTTTATTATTTTCATATTCATGAAACTCAATTCTCTCAAATTTATCTGGTCCTATTAGGTATAAAAAACACTGAACTGGACCAGTGAGATGGCTCAGTGAGTAAAGGCATTAGTTGTGTAAGTCTAACAACCTGAGTTTGATCCCTGAAACCTATGGTAGAAGAGAATGGACTCTTGACAGTTGTTTTCTAACCTCCACATGCATGCTGTGGCATGTACACATACATGCCCACATTCTGTCACATCACACACACATATATACAATAATAAGAAAAATTTAATAAAAACAAAGCAAAAACCTTACTTAATTAATATTGGCTTTGCTTTACCATGTATTTTAACTTTCTGCAGAATTAATTTTTTCCAGAGAGTCTCTCTATCTCCCTGTGTAGTTAACCTTGGCTGGCCTAGAACTCTTTATGCAGACTAGCCTGGCCTGGGACTCACAAGAAATCTGTGCCTTTCTGTCCTGAGTGCTGAGATTAGAGGCATGTGCCACCATACTTGGATTTTCTCCAGATTTCTTTTTCCTTTGCTAGGGACTGAACTTAGGGCATTGGTCATACTAGGAACATGCTCTACTAAATGAGCTACTTCCCTGCCCCCTTAGGCTCACATTGTGAACTCTAAATAAACAAGCATGCTTATTTGACATCCTTACTGGAAAATTTAATAGCCATCTCTAGCCCAGTGTGAGATCTGAAGTATTGACCTTTCCCTCCAAACTCCCTTTACTTGTGGCTTCCCCTAGCTCAGCCAAGGCAACTCCATTCTTTTTCTCAAACCAGAATTCATGAAGACACTCATGGTTTCTTTTTCTCAAGTAGCTAGCTCTTCCTCTAAATACAGCTGAATAGCCTTTATCTGAAATTCTTGGGAGCCCTAAGTGCTTTAGTTTTCAGATTTATTTTGGTAGACTTTCTATATCAAATTTTTGTGTATTTCATACAGAATATCTCAATCATCTTTATACCCCCTTCTCCACTCCTCTTCCCTTAGCCTGCCCACTGATACCTACAGTATCTTGTTCTTGGGAAGGGACTAGACCCAAGTTTAAAATCTGTGCTTCATTTGAATTTCTCTCTGACTTACCAGAGAGTTGTGAAATTAGTTCAGAGAGTTTTGGTATACCCTTCATCTAGCTTTGCCTAATATTAATGTTTTACATAACCAGGGTAGGTACAGAGTCTGGGCAAAACTGGATACTTGTTGAACTCACGTCAATTAAACATGCACCAATCGAATATACACCCGTGTCCCTCTCCCCCCCCCCCCCCCCCCCCCCCGCCCCCCATCTATGATGGGACTCCAATGCAGGGCCTTCTGCAGGGTAGGTAAGAACTCTACCACTGACCTACATTCCCAGTCCCTGTCCTTCCATTTTATTTTCACTTACTTATTTTCTGAGATACAGTCTTTCCATATAGTCCAGGGTGGCTTCAAACTCATGATCTTCCTACCTAAGACTCCAAAGTACTGGATTACAAGGCAGGTGCCACTCTGATCGGCTCTTATACCAAACCCAAGGCTTTGCACAAGCTGGGCAAGCTCTCTATCCCTGAGCAACATCCCCAGCCTTTGGATCTTTGCAAAGTCTTGCTGTGTAGCAAAGGCTGGCCTTGAACTCAGGTTTCTCCTGACCTGAAAGTCCAAGTGCTGGGATATCAGATGTGTGCTACCACTATGACTAGCTGAAAATTTTTCATATAATATTTGCTGTGAACCCATGTTTGGAATAGAACCTGTTAAATGAGGTCAGATGTGGAATTTTCCACAGGACATTATGCTTCTCAAAAATTTGGGAGCCTTGTGGATTTTGGAGTTTAGGATTAGGAATATGCCATCTGTATACATATGCCTATTTCCTTCATTATAAATTTTGGTAATATCTCACCTTCAATACAAATTTTGGTGACATCTTACTGTCTCAATTAGCCTTACCACCCTGCATTTAATGCTTTTGACCAGTCCATACACATCCTCTGCTTCTGAACTCCTGGTCTTCTTTGCTCTATTTTATCTAATTTCTAACACTTTTAATGATTTTGTAACATACCACAGAAATTGCCTACTTAAGAGGGTAAGGGTTTAGTATACATGCCTGTTTCTTTTCTGCTCTTCCCTAGTACTTAGTGAAAACTGTGAGTTCCATGGGAGCAGAAGTTGTCTCTTTACCCCTAGACATATCCATCATCTACAATAGTACTGCATTAAAATCACAAACATACATGCATACACACATGTAGAATAGGCTGTCCTCAAACTCAGAGATCCACCTACTTCTGCCTAGCCAGTGTTGAGATTAGACACACACAGCACCATAATCTCATTTTTAAAAATCCAATGTTAGGTTTTTAAAATTCATCTACTGTCTGGTGAGAAGTTGATTAATTTTCTAATTATATACTATTTCACTCATTCTCTGAGTATGCTAGTTTACTAATCTATTCACATGGTGATAGCTGTTTGAATTGTCAACTTTTTGATGCTATGAATGCACTTTTGTAAACATCATTGTAATTTTTTGTTTGTTCTTTTGAGATAAGGTCTTGCTCTGTGGTCCAAGCTGGCCTCCAACTTGCAGAATTCTCTTGCCTCAGTGATCTGTGTGCTAGGATTACAAGCATGTGTCACCATGTATAGTCCATTGTACATATTTTCTTTACATATATGGAAGAGTTATCTTTGACTGAAATTTTATATTGTATGATATGCAAATAATAAATTTTATAAGGTAATAGAGGTTATGTGAGATTATAGTCCTCTAAATTGTTTATGGAAATTCTAGTGTCTCTCCAATACCTAGTGTGATCAGAATTTTCTTTTTGGTCTATTTGAGACAGGGTTTCTCTGTAGCTCCAGATGGCCTGAAACTCACTATGTAGACCAGTCTGGCCTTGAACTCACAGAGATCCACCTGCCTTTGCCTCTCAACTACTGAGATTAAAGGTATGTGCCATCACATGTGGCTCCAGACTTTTTTTTAATGGGCCTCCCTATGTTGCCTCTCTCAGTCATTTGAGTGCCCATGAATTTCTGGATAATATATTATGTGTAAAATATAAGTAGGACTTCAATGTACATTTCTCTGGCTTTTCATTTCCCTGGAACTAGAGTTAAGGATGGTTGTTAGCCACCATGTGGGTTATGGGAATTGAACCTGGGTCCTTTGCAAGAACGGTCAGTGCTCTTAAGTGCTGAGTCATCTCTCCAGCCACTCCCACCCACACACTTTTTTTGGTCTTTTTGACATAGAGTTTCCCTGTAGCCCTGGCTGGCCTGAACTCACAGAAATCCCAAGTGCTGGGATTAAAGGCATGCACCACTATGCCTGGCTTCTAGCCCCCTTTTAAACAAGTTTTACACAGATGTTCTCTGCTAATACATGGGAATGGATGTGCCACTTTGTGTGTGTGTGTGTGTGTGTGTGTGTGTGTGTGTGTGTATCAGGGAATAACTTTGTGGAGTTGATTCTTTCCTTCCACCTTTGCATAGGTCCTGAAATCAAACTTGAGTTAATCAGGTTTATGCAGCAATAGCATTTACCTACTGAGCCATTTCATTGGTCCAATTCTTTTATTTTTAGCAAAACCTCATGTTCAATAAGCTGAGCCCTAAGCATAATAGGATTAATTTTATCATGAGATTAAAATCTCTGTGCTGGGCCTATATCCAGCCTTCCCCGGAAGAACAGTATGGCTCACAGATGCTGAATTTCTGAGCTTCTCCTGGTGGGCAGGAATGTATTAAAACCATTTACCTAAGAGGGTTCAACATGGAAATATAAAAATAGGTTACATTGTATTGAATGGCAGATTGTATTTATTTATAGCTTTAGGTAAAACTATGGTTCTAAATGAGCTTTCAGTAATGATTACAAAATATGATAGCTATGGTTTTAGTATGTCTTTCCAAGGTTCATGTGTTAAATTTTAATCTCTGTTGTGAAGTGTAAGAGGATGGAAACGTAATCTGACTGTTGGAGGCTAGAGGTGGGGCCTTTGGAAACTGAGAACCGTCTGTAACTCCAATTCCAGGAGAACTTCAGTTCCAGGGGAATCTGAGACCCTCTTCTGACCTCCACGGCATTTCACGACACGGGTGCACAAACCTGCATGCAGACAGTACATTCATACACATACAAAAATAAATAAAATAAAAAAAAAGATCAGATAAGGCCATTAGGGCAGAACCCCTATGATTGAATCCTGATGGCTTTATAAAAGAAAGGGACTAGAAGACACACATGCAAGCTTATTGTCTCTCACCTTGTGAAGCCACAAATTGCTTTGGAATTCTACATCAAGAAAGCCACAACTCTCAATCTGGGGCTAGAACCATGAACCAAAATACATCTCTTTTCTTTTTTTTTATTTATTTTTTATGTGTATGAATGTACTGCCTGCATGTAGGTTTGTGCACCCGTGTCGTGCAATGCCGCGGTGGTCAGAAAAGGGTGTCGGATTCCCCTGGAACTGGAGTTCTCCTGGAATTGGAGTTACAGACGGTTCTCAGCCACCATATGGGTGCTGGGGATCGAACCCGGGTCCTCTGCAAGAGCAGCAGGCACTCTTAACTGCTAGTCCATCCCTCCAGCCCCAAATCTCTTTTCTTTATAAGTATGAAGCCTCCAATGTTTCATTTTAGTAATGAAAAGGGGCCTAATACAATAATGTCTACTAAAGAAAAATTCATATCTATTTGTAAGCAATAAATGATAGCCTCATGAGTTCCAAGGCACATACATCTCTTAACAACAAGAGGTTTAAATTTGTGTAAGTATGCAATATTCAATATTAGCTCATCAAGAATCGATCACTATTTAATTTTAATCCAAATCTAATAGATTCACTCATTTATTCTTGAATCAAAAAATATTCTATTATTTTTATTTTATGTGTGAGTATACTGCCTGCATGTAAGTTTACCTATGTTGTGCAATACCCCAGAGGTCAGAAGAGGGTGTTGGATCCCCTGGAACTGGAGTTACAGATGTGGATGCTGGGAATTGAACACCAGTCCTCTGCAAAAGCATTCAGTGCTCTTAACTGCTGAGCCATCTCTCTAGCCCCTTATTCTTGAATTTGGACAAGGATCATAAATATGAACTATCCTAATGGCATTATAAGAGTGCATAAGAAGATATCCCAACAGTTATTATATATAACAATCCTTTTTTTTTTTTTTTTTTTTTTTTTTCGAGACGGGGTCTCCCTGTGGCCCCAGCTGTCCTGGAAGTCACTCTGTAGACCAGGCTGGCCTTGAACTCACAAAGATCTGCCTCTGCCTCCCGAGTGCTAGGATTAAAGGTGTGCCCTGCCACGTCTGGCAACAATTCTTTTTGACCTGCACATTAGTCTGCACCTTTATGGTCAAGTGGATTTTAATTATGGGCATATCCCACATCCTACAGAAAGGACAAATATTAAACTGCCAAGTATCATTTAAAACTATATACCGATGAGACAAAAACATCTGCTAATTTAATTTTCCTTGGTTTTCACTGAGCATTGTGATTGGCTAAGCAGGTATGTTTGGCTACTGACAGCCACTGGTCGATTATGTTCTGAATGGGACAGAAAGTTTGGTTTAATAAGTTGTGTTTCTCTGTGTCCTATAATAAGCGGTTATTGAACTTCTTGGTCTCAAGACTTCTTTACTCTTAAGTTTAAAAAATATTTTAAAGAGCTTTTATTTATATAACAAATATCCAGTGATATTTGTTAGACTGGAAATTAAAACTGGGAAAAAAATTTTCTGAGACAGAATCTGGCTGTTGCCCAAGCTGGCCTCAAACTTCTGGACTCAAGTGATTCTCCTTCCTCAGCAGCTAGGACTACATGTGCATATAGCACCTAGCCTCAAACTAAGAAAACTATGCAATAACACATGATCAAACATTATACTAGCTACAAAAGTGCTGTCATCACCCCAAATCATGTAGCTTCTAGAGCATTCCAATTGCACTTCTGAGAGAATGAGAGTGGGAAGATGAATAAACAGTATGATATCATGGACATTTCAAACTCATGGCTCCCTTGAAAGAATCTAATGGACCTCTAGGGGCCCCTGCTCCAGACTTTGAGAACTGCTGATCTGAAGAAACCACATCACTCTGTTTTATTAGCATTTTTTCTAATTAGCACACACAACAATGATTTAGTTATGAAATTTTCATACATATGTGTCACTGTATCTATTAACATTTTTTTTTAAATCTTTAAAACATGAGGGTGTCCTGCTAGGGGTGGTGACACAGGTCTGGAATCCCAATAGGAGAGGCTGGGGAGGGAAGACTGGGAGTTGGAAGTCTGTCTCAAAAACCCTAAATAACTATTAATAAAATAAAATATATGAGTTGCTATTTTTTCCTTCCAGGAGAACATAACTTTTTTTACATTTTTGTCTAGAAATTCAATATCCTACATTTAGGGAGGCTTGCAGATCATTGCAGTTTAGTATATAATACTCCTAGTTTTGCTTTTTTCTTTTGGAAAATACTTCTCTTGGCATAAATATTTACAACTTATTTTTTATCAGAAACATTACAATAAGATTTCTGAACAGGAATCATCAAAGACATATTTTATTTTTAAATACATTTTTTAATTTTATTTATTTCTTTATGTGTATGAATGTACTGTCTGCATGCAGGTTTTGTGCACCCGTGTCGTGCAATGCCGCGGAGGTCAGAAGAGGGTTTCGGATTCCCCTGGAACTGGAGTTCTCCTGGAACTGGAGTTTCAGACGGTTCTTTTTTTTTTTTTTTTTTTTTTTTTTCGGAAGATAATTTTTATTGAGTACATTATATAAACATTATTTTTGGTTCTTTTGAGACAGAGGTCTCCCTGTAGCCCCCAGCTGTCCTGGAACTCACTCTGTGGACTAGGCTGGCCTTGAACTCACAAGCATCCACCTGCTCTTGCCTCCAGGGCTAAGATTAAAGGCCTTGTGCCACCAGCCTGGCCACAACATTTCTTGATGAAATTTAGACTCATTCCCCCAACTGTGCCCACCTCTTATGTCTCCCCGCGAATGTAAAGTTACACATCTTTTTAACTGCATTCAACATTACTGTTAAAATATGTTTTGAGTGAGAGTTCAGGTAGAATGTAATTGACCAATGGTTCACAACCACAGACCTATTTTTTTTTTTTGGTCTTTTTTGAGACAGGGTCTCCCTGTAGCCCCAACTGTCTTGGAATTCACTCTGTAGACCAGGCTGGCCTTGAACTCACAAAGATCCGCCTGCCTCTGCGTCCTGAGTGCTAGGATTAAAGGCATGCACTACCACACCCAGCCCCAGAGACCTATTTTCATGGCTAGATTTAGAGTCTCCTGATTGCCAACCAATATCCCAAATGAGTTAAAATATGACAGATGCAAAGAAATAAGTAGTTGAGATCTTTGATTAAACATATAACCTCCTCCCAAATTCCTCCTATGAAGCCTAGCATCACTCTAATACCAAAACCAGGCAAACATACAACCAAAAAGAAGACTAAGACCCATCTCATTAATGAACATAGAGTAAATTTCTCAAAAAATACTTGCAAACCACATACAGAGCCACATCAAAAAAAATCATCCATCATGGCAGTTGGTTCATACCAGAGAATACGGGAATGGGGTCAACATATGTTAAGTCAATAATATCATAAAAACACATAAATGGATTGAAAGACAAAAAACACATAATCATCTAATTGACACAGAAAAAAACCTCATAAAAAAATAAAGTCTTTTTTTTTTTTTTTAATTTTTATTTTAAGGGATTCTACAATACAATGACACAGTTGTTTGCAGATAACAATGATGTTACTCAGTATGTCATACAATTAAGTAATTGGTGTATTTTGCAAGTATCTATGTCCAAATTTTGAACAACCCAAGGTTCCCATAGTCCAGTTGGAGAAGCTTGTATGCACAGGCATGTTGATCAATCAGGTGTCCAGACTATATTCCTGTAGTCTCATGATTCACCCCTATCTCTCCACAGCCCTTACAATCTACCACGCCTCCTCTTCCGCAGTTTGTTCCCTGGGCTTTGGGAAAGGGGCACAAGTGGGTGAGATGAAAACAGTCTAATTTCTTTGGAGTTGTCATTTTGGACTCCAGTCAGACGGTTCTTAGCCGCCATGTGGGTGCTGGGGATCGAACCCGGGTCCTCTGCAAGAGCGGTCGGCGCTCTTAACCACTAGGCCATCTCTCCAGCCCCCAAAGACATATTTTTTTAAAATTTCTTTTATGTGTATGATTGTACTGTCTGCATGAAGGTCTGTGCACCCGTGTCGTGCAATGCCACGGAGGTCAGAAGAGGGCGTCGGATTCCCCTGGAACTGGAGTCAAAGATGGTTCTCAGCAGCCATGTGGGTGCTGGGAATTGATCCCGGGTCCTCTGCAAGAGCAGTTGACACTCTTAACCACTAGGCCATCTCTCCAGCCCCCAAAGACATATTTTTTAAAAGTAAATGTGTTATAAGGGATTGGAAAGAAAACAGAGGTTAGTCCCAAGCAGGCCTCCAAGTTTTCTTATATTGGTTTCTATTTGGTTTGTTTTCTCTATGGTAGGTTAAGGATTTACCTGCATTTTGCAAGTTTTCTTGTTTACTCTCCATCTCTACCTTCTACTCTGTTTTTCTTGTTTGCTTGTTTTGTTTGACAGTGCAGGAATGGAACTTAGCTTTGCTCATGTAGGCAAGTACCCTGTTACTAAACTCCAGCCCCTTCTACCCTTTTCTTGATCACAACTTGAAACCTCTTGGATTTTCTTCCTCTTTCTTTTTTGCTTGCTGCTATCTTTTTTTTTTTTTTTTGGTCTTTTCGAGACAGGGTCTCCCTGTAGAGCCCCAGCTGTCCTGGAACTCACTCTGTAGACCAGGCTGGCCTTGAACTCACAAAGATCCACCTGCCTCTGCCTCCCAAGTGCTAGGACTAAAGGTGTGTGCCACCACGCCCGACTACTTGCTGCTATCTCTTAAATTTTAGTTTAAGCCCTCAGGACTTAACTCTTAGCATTATCTCCAAATACAGACAATACTTCTGTCTTTCAATTTTCAGCTGTCCTCACCAGTGTTCACCTTTTGCAAATATGTGGGTCATAGAATTATGATGGAATTATTTGCTTACAGCTCTAATTTTCTAGGAGCTCTACCAGCATGTAGAAAATAATTATTGTTAAATCTAACCAATCATGTTGTTCTTACTTGTTAACATAAATTACCAGTATGTTCCAAAATGAATGATTTCTTCAGATAAACATGGCTCAGAAGTCAGCAAAATTTCCTCACTCAAAAAACTAAATCTTACTCACCAAATATAATGACATGGTCTTATTAATGGGATCTTAGATTATTGACTATATCTAATGATTACTATTATAGTATTTTAGGGCTGGAGAGATGGCCTAGTGGTTAAGAGTGCCGACTGCTCTTGCAGAGGACCGGGGTTCGATCCCCAGCACCCACATGGCGGCTGAAAACCGTCTTTAACTCCAGTTCCAGGGGAATCCGACACCCTCTTCTGATCTCCACGGCACTGCACGACACGGATGCACAAACCTGCATGCAGACAGTACATTCATACACATACGAAAATAAAAAAAAATTATAGTATTTTAATTGCAGACTGATTTATTTTTGTTTCTGTTTGTTGAAACAAGTTCTCTTGCCGTCCTTTACCTCCACCCCTGTGAGTGGGGATTATAGGCCTGTGCCATCATGCCAGGATCATGAATGGGCTTTAGTGTTTGAAATGAAAGCATTTTTGCCAGGAGTATTTCAAATCTCAAGGACTCATTTTGAAATTCAGACCTTAGAGATGTGTAGGACTTTGGAGACCTATCTAACCAAATCATTTTATGCATGGAGTGACTGAGGCTAAAGTGTTTATGTGACTGACTTTGAGGAAGTGGCAGAGGTGACTTCTGGTTTGTCCCTTTTTACTGCATTAGATACCTTTGGACTAAAAGGAATTCGGAAGTCATCTACTGAATTTTATAGTTTTATGGATGAGGTCATTTTTGTAGAATGTGCTTAAATAATGGTATACACCCCTCTCCCCAAAACCCCTTGTACAATATCTGGTGAATGGTAGGAAGTTAGTAAAGTTAGTTTCCCATTTTTTGGGCCCATCATCCATTAGGAGCCTGCCTAACTGATGTTTTTCATCTTTATTCTCAGAGAAAGCTCAACTGAAGCAGTATTTACTGTATTAAGGTAAATACTTCCAATTTATTTTGTGTCTTGGAGCATGTGCTAAATTAAATATTACTTTATTTCTTGAGTATGTTAAAGTTGTTTTAAAAAAACTATATATGAAAATATGAATATATTAAAATACTTTCTTCATAACTGCAAGCAGCATATTGCCCACTTTCTAAAATACTCTTTCACAAAGGAATAGCTAAAGAGAAAGAGCGTCTCCTTTCCAAAATGGCTATAGCTCTTTGACTATCCAATAGTAAGTGGCTCAAACTGATTCTGGAATAAGGAATAACAGAGCACTAACTTAGGGGTTGGTAGGGACAAGCATTGCTAATCTGTAACTTTCTTTTTGCAGTGCTGGGGATGCAACCCAGGTCCTTGTGCATGCTCTATCACTGAACAACACCCCTCACCAAGCTTCTATATCTCTAATGTGGCTAAAATAAACTAGATGTTACAGTACTATTCTATGAATCAAATGATACACATATAATGTCAGACCTTACTTACATAAAAGATTACATAACATGATGAAAAACACACTAGAGAAATGAAGTTTAGGTCCTGGTGTTGGTTTATCATTCATTACCTTGCCATGACATCCTGGACGAGTCATTTTTAAAAAAGTTCTATAAGATGCATTTATTAAGTGCCTCAAAGAATCATTTTGGAGAAGGAGAAATAGGGCAAGATAACCATGTTTTTATAAATTTTTCTTTAGTTTTTAAATATATATTACTTGAAAAATTAGTTCTTCCAAAAAAATTAGAATTTTATCTCAATTTATTGGACTGAGTTTACAAGAGGAAATGGAATAGGCAGAATTTCAACAAATTCTTTGGTGATTTTTAAATTTTTATTTTTACCTTGCATCCTTCACAAGCATGAACTCCGTAGTGGAAGCCGGAAGCTTTATCTCCACAGACGCGGCACTCAATGGCCATGAGGGAGTTGGAAGGCTCTTCATGAGGCCTGTTGTAGAGCTGGGTCTTTTCAGAATAATAAGGTGGGGATGCAGGTTCTACTTTGATCGCACCTGTGCATCAGAAAATGTGAGATGATCACTATCTCACGACAAACAATTCTAAACCAGTACAGTGGCTGGGCCCTATGGTATTTTCATGCCTTCATGCCATAATTTCACCATTTTAGAGAGGAGGTGCTGTGGAACATGAAAAAAACCCTGGTGTTAAAGTCAGAAAAAGTAAAGCTTTATCATCTCAGGCATGACACAACACCACAGAGCCTCACCTGTAAAAATAAAATGAGGGAATTAAGAGTAAGGGAATTAAGTCTGTAGCCCTCATTACCCTGCAGACACCACACAAAGTTGAATCAGTGCAGTTTATCTAGCTGGGGGATGGGCTGCATTTGGCCTTCATCCTGCTATTGTATATTTTATTGAAATGCTGCATTTTAGACATATTTTCAAACCATCCTTGCAAAAGATACACAGAAGGAACATTGTGGTAAAAAGGCCCTGGTGGGTCCAGCCTCAAGGGACACTGTGTGAAAAGGCCCTGGTGGGTCCAGCCTCAAGGGACACTGTGTGAAAAGGCCCTGGTGGGCCCAGCCTCAAGGGACTTAAGAGTCCAGGTTATCAAAAGTGAAGGTTCAGTCAGGGGTAGCTTGTAAAATGATCCTGATAGAGGGCAGGAGAAATTTATGGAAAGCAAGGATTATATTTACTGTGATTCAGGCCTATTCAATTTCCATATTAGGCTCTAACTGAAAAACCGCATAGATAAATACAACCATGTATGCTATTTATCTAAGGAAAAAAACTAGAAATACAGGAAGTTCTTACTTATTATCAAGTAATGGTTACCAGTGACACAGTGGTGGCTCTGGAAAACCAGCACATCAGCCCACAAGATAAAAATCAAGGAAACAGCACCACAGAAATTATACTTTATCTTGAAAAGTTCAGTTCTAGTTTTCCTTGAGTCTGATGTTTTGATGTTAATTTGCTTAATGGCATGGAGATTTGTCAATAGGCTACAGTCAAAATGCAAAATTGTGCCAAAAAATTGTGTTCAGTGAAAACTTCCCAAGTTACAGGTTAGGAAAAAAACCCCACAACTGTAACAATAATTTAGTAATGATAAATTATATAAAGTAACTTGCAACTGTTACTTATTAACTTATAAGAGGCTAAAAGAATTCAAAGTTTACATGATGGACTGACTCTGTGCTACCATAGGACTGGCCATGCAACCATGTTAGAAAATGCTCCTAAGAAGGAAATGAAAAGAAGGAAGGGAGAAAGTTATAAGAGGAAATGGAAGGAGAAGGAAAAAGGGGGAAATAGTTGGGAACATTCATTTACCACTTTCTTTTTTGGTATATTACAAATACTTAATACTTCAAAGACAAATGGATGAATAACAAGTAGAAGATGCCTTCTTTTCAGAGTTCTAATCTCATTTATTCCAGAGTTATTCAGAGATTTGCCCATTTCCAGTCTGAGTAATCTGAAAAGTAAACATAAACATCATACTTTGGTATTCTTGGAGCTTCAGGTCATATTTGTAATCGGCAACCATTGGGTCAGCTCTCGTGAACGGAATGTCTTCATAGTGTGGAGCAGAAATGCTGGAGAAATCAACGGTGGTGAATGGTTTGATGTCAAAGGAATGGGAGTGGTCATCCATCACAGAGAGGTCCACAGAGCTGATTCCAAAGTTGGTGGGCCAGAATGGCATCTCTGTGTCAACCATGGTAATTTCTGAAATTGTAAAAAAGAACAGGGTATTTAGTTAAGTACTGGAAGACAGAGCAGTCTTCTAAAGATGTACAAAGAGCAAACTGAAGAAGTTTGAAGCCGGGCATGGTGGCGCATGCCTTTAATCCTAGCACTTGGGAGGCAGAGGCAGGTGGATCTTTGTGAGTTCAAGGCCAGCCTGGTCTACAGAGTGAGTTCCAGGACAGCTGGGGCTACAGGGAGACCCTGTCTCGAAAAGACAAAAAAAAAAAAAAACAAAAACAAAAAAACCCACTAAATACCAGAGCTGGAGAGATGGCTCAGCGGTTAAGAGTATGTACTGCTTTCCAGAGGACCTGAGTTCAATTCCCAGCACCCAAGCTACTAACAACCACCTGTAATTCCAGCTCCAGAGGATCCAACACCTCTGGCCTCCATGGGCTCCATTACTGGTATTCATACAGATGCACATGATTAAAAATAAAATAAATATTAAAAAGTGTATAATGTGAAACTGGGCGTGGTGGTGCACACCTTTAATCCTAGCACTTGGGAGGCAGAGGCAGGCAGATCTTTGTGAGTTCGGGGCCAACGTGGTCTACAGAGTGAGTTCTAGGACAGTTGGAACTACAGGGAGACCCTGTCTCGAAAAGACCAAAAGAAAAGTGTATAATGTGAAAATATTTTCACCCATTCTAGGGGGTGTCTTAAAAAAATTCCTTTGACTATGCGCTGCTTTTTTTTTTTTTTTTTTTTTTTTTTTTTTTTTTTTTTGGTATTTTCAAGACAGGTGTCTCCCTTAAGTCCCAGCTGCGCTGGAGCTCAATCTGTGACCAGGCTGCCTTGAACTCGCAAGAATCCACCTGCCTCTGTCTCTGCCTCCTCAGTACTAGGATTAAAGGCGTGTGCCACCACACCCGGCAGATTATGTAGCGCTTTTTTGAGTTTAATGCAGTCTTTTAATGTAAAATTTTTTCAATAGCATAACAATTCTAGATAATTTTATTCCTTTGAAATTAGAACCCCTAAAAATAATTTCTTCTTCAGGATAAAAAAAAATCTTGCTTTCACCGGCTTTCGCAGTTCCAGGGTACTTTTCGGTAAAGAAGATAAAAACTGTTCTAAATTTAAATTTAGGTAAAGACTTTATATACTTTAACTTTTCAAGCATTTAAAATAATTTTCTGTATAAGGCGCAAACTAATTATATATCATTAAGGTAATTATATATTTTTTTTTTTTTTTTTTTTTTGGGAGAACAGGGGTATTCCTATAGCCCTAGCTGGCCTGGAACTCACTCTGTAGACCAGGCTGGCCTTGAACCCACAGAGATCTGCCTGCCTCTGCCTCCTAAGTGCTAGGATTAAAGGCATGTGCTACCATGCCCAGCCTAAAGATGGTTCTTAGCCGCCATGTGGGTGCCAGGAATCAAATTTGGGTCCTCTGCTAGAGCAGTCGGTGCTCTTAACTGCTGAGCCATCTCTCTAGCCCCAGAATTAATATTTTTAAAATGAAAGATCTCTTTTGTACTGTAAACAATCAAATATTTATGTTTTTTGTTGACACAGATTTTCTTGATGAGAAGGTCCTCCACACTGAGGGAAGGTGAGAGACATATGGAAGTATATTATTATAACTGAAGGAATGTCAACATTAGAATTTAACCTAAAATTAAACAACTGTTCCAAGACAAAACAAGGGCCTGGTGTGTGGACCATGCCTTTAATTCCAGCACTCAAGAACTTAGGAAGCAGAGGCAAGCAGATTTCTATGAGTTCTATAACCTGGTATATATAGTGAGTTCCAGGCCAGCCAGTAGGACGTAGGAGACCGTCTTGAAAACAACAAAAACCCCCACAAAAAGCAAACAAAGAAACAAAACTCTATAAGAGATGGAAACAAGAAGCAACAGAAAAGACAATGGAAAACACCTGTATGGATCCTCGGGCCTCAGAATGATTAGTTTCATGAACTGTCTACCCATGATGATATATGACACATGCATTTTTCTAAGTATGATTCATTATTACAATAAGTAAAGTAAAATCCTGACCAATCTGAGTCCCAAGTATTTAATAGATGATTGTGAACCACTGGTTAGCATACACTTTGAATCTTTATATGCAGTTGAAATGTGTTTGATTTGGTGGTGCTTGAAAAAAGCAATCACTATTCTAAATGTTAACTCTTTGATAAAAACCACTAGTATAGAGTTGTATAAATTTAAGATGGTTAACCCTGAAGTCAAAGAGACAAACTCATAAATTTTTTCTTGGTTGCAGTCAGATTAATACATATAAAGGCTTTAGCACTTTATCAGTGCTAAAGGCTTGACATAGTAGCTGCTCATTAAATATTTGTCTATTAAACACTGAAATGAATTGATAGCTGAAAGAAATGGTTGTGGACTTTTAGCAGAAGGGCCAGGGAGGGAGAAAAACAAACGATCTGAGTATCTCCCTTGTTTCAGACAATTCCATGTCATCCGAGATATCCCCTCTTTATAGATAAATACGCTTGGATTAGCTAGTTTGTATGACTTACTCAAGGTCCATGAACTCTGTGGGTGTGGGTAAATTCAAACTCAAGGCTGACCAAGAAACTCCAGTTTTGTAGACATTCTCTCACTGATAAAAAGGTTCATGGAACACACCTTTAATCCCAGCACTCAGGAGGCAGAGGCAGGTGGATCTCTGTGAGTTGAAGGCCAGCCTGGTCTACATAGTGAATTCCATGCCAACTCCAACTAGGGCTATAGGGAGACCCTATCTCAAAAAGACAAAAACAAGGCTGGGCATGGCAGTTCACACCTTTAATCCTAGCACTTGGAAGGCAGAGGCAGGCAGATCTCTGTGAGTTCAAGACCAGCCTGGTCTACATAGTGAGTTCCAGGAACAGCTGGAGCTATAGGGAGACCCTGTTACACACACACACACACACACACACACACACACACACACACACACACACACACAAACAAACAAAAAACCAAACAAAAAAGGTTCACGGAAGAAGGATTATTACTCTCCTAGGGATATCTAGGAATGGTTCTCTTGCTTTTTCCCAGCATGCAGAAAGCTAAGGAATTTTCTCTCAAAGGCTAGCTCTTGCATGATATGAAGGAGTTCAGTTGTGGTCTTTATGAGAAAAACAAAGTGCCTGGCAAGTACAAATAAGGAGACTAGTTCTATGAATGTTCTTCAGCAACTCCAAGAGGGCTCAGTAGGCAACATTTGGGTTCCTATGTCTGGATAATAAGTACCCAAACAACTTTAAGTTATCTGTGTTACAGTGTAAACACTGCACACCAAAAAGAGGAATGTGCATTGGTGATAACTTAGAGGACGTCCTGGGTCTCAATGACATCCAGAGAAAAGTCTGTGCTCCTAATTAACATGGGCACCCATCAAACTGTGTCCTTTGCTTCAAGATTCAAATACATGGACCCAATGCAGGTCATTCCATTACTTTACCCCTCTCCCTAGCATGCTCATTTAAAATTTTTCTATTTTCCCCCTTAATAATGCTTATTTTCACTTCAAAAGATATCTCTTGTCTAGATTATAATGTCCTTAAAGAGGGATGCATCTGAATGAACACCAGAAGTGAAAATAGGGATGCAAAAATACCTGGCTTGCAGGAAAAACTGGTCATTTGTTATCAACTAATTTGACTTTTTTTTTTTTTTCAGTTCTGGGGATGGAATCCAGGGTTTTTTTATATGCTATACAAATGCTCTACCTTTCTTTCAGCCCCTGGGTTTTTGAAACAGGGTTCCAGCAGGTAGTCAAGGCTAGCCAGTCACGATCCTCCTGCCTCAGGTTTGTGAATACTAGATGTACAAATGTACACTATGAGGTCTGGCTTTACAGCTTTTTTTAAAAGTGTGTATGTGTGAGTTTGCAAGAGTCTATATGTACCATCTGCATATAGGTACCCACAGAGGCCAGAAGAGGATGTCAGATCCATTGGAACTGGAGTTAAAAACAATTGTGAATCATTATATGGGTGGTGGGCACCCAGAACAATAATCGTTCTTAACCACAGAGACATCTCTCCAGACCCTACAGTTTTTTAAAAAGAAGTTTTATTTTTATATAAAATTAAGTAAAAAATAGAGTTCTTATATACTGTCTTCTTCCCAGCACAAGAAGTTCCCCTATTAATATCTTGTACTAGTGTATTGCAGCTGTTACTATTACATACTGATAAGCCAGTATGGATCTGTTATTATGAACTAAATCCACTGTCTACATTAGATTCAGTCTGCACTGTATAATTTTATGGATGTTAACAAATGTGTAACTTTACAGATCTACCATTATAGTATCATACGGAATTGTTTCCCTTCCCTAACCAGCCCATGTTCCACATACTCATCTCACCCTTCCTTCAGGGAATGCTGTCTTCTTACTGTGTTCTACTATTAAGGGCATGGTGGCAGGAAAGCAGGAGAAACAGTGACCTGTGTAATAAATTACCATGTTATCAGCTTGGCATTAGAAGCCATCCATGGCACAGCCTTAATTTACTTATTTTCCGGTGGTTTTTTCCAGCCCTCATTCCCATTATTAGCATATCCTATTGCTAAGATATATCTTGCCGTCTGCCTGCATTTTCTGCTCTACTCTTCTTCGTAGATGCACATCCCTGAGGCCATTGCACCTTTTTTCTATCCTTCATCTTGATGTACCACAAACACACTTGTCTTTAAAAGCCAAACACTATTTTGTCCATGAAAAATTTCATGGACAACTTAGAAATACTCTCCATTCTCTGTCTTCCATGGCACTTTGTACCTCCTTTTTTTTTTTTTTTTTTTTGGTACTTTTGAGACAGGGTCTCCCTGTATCCCCCGCTGGCCTGGAAGTTGCTGTGTAGACCAGGCTGGCCTTGGACTCATGGAAATCTGCTTGCCTCTGCCTCCTGAGTGCTGGGATCAAAGGTGTGCGCCACCATGCCTGGCTTGTACCTGTTTTTAAACTGACATAATTTTTTATCTGGATTAATATTCCACTATTTGCTATCTAGTCTGGAATGGAAAGACCACATCTTATTATTCTGTTTCCCCTTAGTCTTCCTACATGGTTTCTGTGCTCTAAATGTTTGTCAATTAAATAATAACATTATATACAGAAGAGTAAAATGACTTCACATTTTGATAAGATTAAATAATTAAGATATTTTCTCAATGGCTTAGTTTTCAAGATTTAAGCTCTCCTGAAAATATTAAACTTGGTATTTTGCAGAAGATACAGTATGAGCATAACCTTTATTCTCAACAACATATAACTTGGTTTTTTTCCTCCCCCTTTGGTTGACTACAAGACTAGAATTCTGTAAGTTTTTCTCCTTCCTACTTTTTTTGTCACGCTGGATATTAAACCTGGACTTGCCCATATGCTAAGTAAGTGCTTTACCACTGAGCTATACTACAGACCAGGTTTTCTTATTTTTTTTTTTAAGTAGGGAGAACAGAAAAGAAAGAAGCAGCTTGCATCTATCTTTATGAAAACATACTGCCCAAATACATATTTTTCCTTCCCCTCCCTTTTATTCTGGGCCACCTTGACCTCAACAGTATTACTACACTGACATCGTTACTGAGAGGCATGGGATCTCTAGCTGCTTTAGTTTATTTTGACTTAGAGATGAATCCAGGAAACCTGCTTCTCATTTTGTCTCTAGAAAACATAAGCTTCTATTGCTGCCAAGCTGTAAGTGGAGTAGGTGTTTTTTGTTACTCCATGCAATTACCCATGAAAGAGCAAATGAAGAAAATATTTGCATGAAGAACAGCCCTTCTCAGAAATAAGTAAGTGTCTTAACTTTCCAGCTGGGTGACACTGAGTCCTGTTGTCTCAGGGCATATCCTTGAGTTTTATAACCTTTCACAAAAGTCTTGGGCAGACCTTGTGTGCAAGGACACAAATCTGTGCCATTTCACTTTGACCTTCAAACTGGGCTTTCTATTCTGTTATAGTAAATAAGTAAACTTCTCATAACACTCCAAGGTATAATGTATTTCAAACAGAAGTATAATTGATTTCATGCAAGAGTAAAGTATCTTTTTTGGGGGGGGGCTTTTTGAAATAGGGTCTCCCTAGAGCCCCAGCTGGCCTGGAACTCACTATGTTGACCAGGTTAGCCTTGAATTCACAGAGATCCACCTGCCTCTCTGCCTCCCACGTGCTGGGATTAAAGGCATGCACCACCATGCCCAGATAAAGTACCATCTATGGGCTGGAGAGATGGCCTAGCGGTTAAGAGTGCTGACTGCTCTTGCAGAGGACCCGGGTTTGATTCTCAGCACCTACATGGCAGCTGAGAACCATCTTTAACTCCAGTTCCAGGGGAATCTGACACCCTCTTCTGACCTCCGTGGCATTGCATGACATGGTTGCACAAACTTACATGCAGACAGTACATTCATACACATAAAAAATAAATAAAATTTAAAAAAGTACCATCTATAATTAGATGGGCTCTATTGGGAGTATGGAAGCAGGACAGAATGATACTAAATTCTGAAATCAACTGCCAGAAACACATGGTTCACCTTTGGGATATTAAGTTGTCTCTTATGCAAAGAAAAATTTCTATTTGAATTTATGTGCAGGGCTGGGATGTGGTTTAGTGGTAAAGAGTCTGCCTAGAATGTGTGAATTTCTGGGTTCAATGCCCAATACAACAAAAAACATTGTAGGTAGGTAACAAAAGTTAGAGGATAACAATTAAATCTAGCCAAGATATACAAATATATACAAAAATCATTGAAGGCTAGGTATGTAGCCCAGTCACATGGTGCCTGCACAACATGTAGAAAGCTCTGGGTTCATTTCCCAGCACCCCGAGGAGGGGAAACACCTGGGTAAATGCTGCACCTCATTAATATTTACAGTGGTTAATATTAATAGAATTCCAAATCTTTGGTAAGGATTATACTAAATACTGTACTTCTGTTATTTCAGTGAATCCCCACAAAACAGGTCTATGAAGAAGGCACACTTTGAATTCTTTTAAAAAATTTAAAAATATTTTATTATTATTTTATGTGCATGAGTGTATTGCTTGCATGTGTGAAAGTGCACTCATGTTGTGCAATTCCCTCGGAGTCAGAAGAAGTCATTGGAACCCCTAGAATGGGAGTTTCGGACAGTTATAGCCCCCATGTGGGTGCTGGGAACTAAACCCAGGTCCTCTACAAGAGCTACCAGTGCTCTTAACCACTGAGCCCATCTCTCTAGCTCCATAGTTAGAATTCTTAAAGAGGAGTAAGCTAGAACTGAGGATGTAGCTCAGTTGGTAGAGTACTTGTCTAGTATGCGTGAGGTCTTGTATTCCAATCCCAACACTAAAGGAAGGTGAGGAAAATAACACACAGATACAAAAGTAACTTGTGGGCTAGCACACAGTTATCAAGAAAAGCTGGATGTCAAGCACAGATGGCTAAAGCTCTGTATCCTACAAACTTAAATGGAATAGTTCCGGATAGGAAGACACATCTCTTCCTGATCTTCTAGTTCTACGTTAAGTACGAACAAATTTAAACAACACATTCTGGGCAAAGGGACTAAAGAGTAACTCAGAAAGCATGTTAAACTGGGTAAGTCTATGTGGCACCCTCTCATAGATTCTCTAGAACTTGGTAGCCTTGTTAGAATGACCTTCCAGAGACGCAACCGCTGCTTTTCCAGTTTCTTCTTGTTTCAGTTTAATGTCATAGTATTCATAAATATAGTTCCTACTTGTGGGCTGGAGAGATGGCCTAGCGGTTAAGAGCACCGACCGCTCTTATAGAGGACCCGGGTTCGATCCCCAGCACCCACATGGCGGCCGAGAACCGTCTGAAACTCCAGTTCCAGGAGAACTCCAGTTCCAGGGGAATCCGACACCCTCTTCTGATCTCCGCGGCACTGCACGACACGGGTGCACAAACTTGCATGCAGAAAGTACATTCATACACATATGGAAATAAATAAAATTAATAAAAATAATATAGTTCCTACTTGTTTATTCAGCCAGTCCTTCCTTACTGATTTATGTAAATCATGTTACAGGATCAACTGAACTGAGAATTATCTAATTTGTCTCCTATCATTAGCCAATATCCAGGGATAAAAATATTACAAAGGAAAAAGCCATTTTGAGACAATTGAAGTTCTCCATTTGACAGATGAAAGAAAATTAGGCATAATGATCTGCTTGTGAATACAGTTAGTGAGGGGTTGTGTAGATGAGAATGTATCTTTGTGAGGAGGGGCTGGAGAGATGGTGCAGCAGTTAAGAGCACTGATTGTTCTTGCAGAGGACCCAGATTCAATTCTCAGCACCCACATGGTGGCTAAGAACTGTCTTTAAGCCAGGCGTGGTGGCTCATGCCTTTAATCTTAGCACTCAGGAGGCAGAGGCAGGGGCAGGGGCAGGGGCAGGGGCAGGGGCAGGTGGATCTCTCTGAGTTCAAGGCCAGCCTGGTCTACAGAGTGAGTTCCAGGCCAGCTGGGGCTATAGGGAGACCCTGTCTCAAAACAGAGAGAGAGAGAGAGAGAGAGAGAGAGAGAGAGAGAGAGAGAGAGAGAGAGNTAATTCATGGATTAACATACCATCCAAACATCTGTGTCTATACCAAAGTAACCTACCATAACAATTAGTACTGTTTAAATACCTATATATCTAATTGCTTGTGCTTCATTAGTAGGATTGAAAGGTTATTCCTGGACAAACTGTCAGCCCATGAAAGGAAACAGCCAGAATTGACCAGAGACCAAGACAACAGCTCCAGAGAAAGTAGACTGTTTTTTCTTCTCATCCACCTGTGCCCCTTTTCTAAGCCTAGGGAACAATCTGCGGAAGAGGGGGCGTGGTAGAATGTAAGGGCTGCGATTGGGGTGAATGGTGAAACTACAGCAATATAGTCTGGACACTCATTTGATCAACTTGATTGAACATACAAGCCCCCCCTGATGGATGGTGGGACCCATGGGCTGTGTGGGTTTGGACACAACTGCTTGCAAATTGGTTTTACATGAAGGATGCTTGTACTCATAAATTATCACTTATTGTTAAAAAATGAAAAAAAAAACAGAGAAAGATGCAGGACAGTTATGGCAGAATGCATGATCTGGGAGGGGGTGGCGTGGGGTGGGGGGAAGGGAAAGGGAAATATGCCTGAACTGAATTGGAAAATGATCTATGAAATACACAAAGCATCAATAAAAAAATGGAAAAAAATATTTGAAGGGCAATAGCTTGTTAAGTCATAGTTTATCCTACTAGAGTTTGTAAATATTCTTTTCAAAGCTATTACACTGTAAGTATGGGCCACTGATTTAACCTTAAATTACATGAAACTACATTGTAAAGGTGAGAGGAAAAAGAAATATGTATTTAGTGAAAGGGAGTTTGGTACTGAATGCTGAAAAGACTGAATGCTTATCTCCTACATCTTGAAGTCAGTGGATAGTGAACACAGTGTAAAAGAACAAGTGCCCAGAGGAAGAGGAAAGCAAGCCCAGACAACAAACAAAAAATTGCAGACATAGATGTTACTTCCTTAATAAGAAACTAAAAATGGATCACAGTTTTAAATGAGATAGAAAATTGTAAATCCTCATTGATAACAGGAGAAAACATAGGTGGCCATGAGTATGGTAATGATGTTTTTAGATAAAACTCCAAAAGTGGGGCTGGAGAGATGGCTCAGCATCCAAGAGTACTGGCTGTTCTTGCAGAGGACCTGGGTTTGAGTCCCAGTGCCAACATGGTGGCTAACAACTGTCTGTAACTCCAGTTCTGGGGAGATCCAATGCCTTCTTCTGATCTCCTTGGGCATTGCACAACACAGGCGCACCTACACACATGCAGGTAATACACTCATACATATGAAGTAATAAATAAAAATTAAAAACTCTGAAGTTATGGCCCATAAAAGATAAACTGAACTTTATAAAATTTAAATTCTCTACACAAAACAATGTCAAGAAAATATTTATAAAATATACAAAAACCACTTACCTAAAATGTACAAAGAACCATTAAAGCTTAAGAAAGCAAACAACTTGATTTAAAAATAGACCAAAGACCTGAACAGACAGCTCAATAAAGAAGATAATATCTTTGGTATCAGTAATCAGAAATTGCTAATTAAAACAATAGTAAGATACTATTATACACTTATTAGAATGGCCAAAAACTTTCAAACAATGACAACATCAAATGCTGGTGATGATGTGGAGCAACAGGAACTCTTATTCATTGCTGAGAGAAACACAAAATGGCACATTCATTTTGGAAGATGGTTTAGGAGTTTCTTATAAAACTAAACATGGTCCTCTGTACAATCCAACAGCCATACTGCTTGGGGTTTTTGAAAATGGACTGAAAATTTAGGTCCATATGAAACCTGCATATATGCTTATATCAGCTGCATCTGAAAACTTGGAAGCAACCAGGCAATCTTCATCATATGAATGGATAAAACAGACAATGAAATACTTAGTTCTGAAAAGAAAAGAGATATCAAACCATGGGAGGACATGAAGGAAACTTAGATCACTAAGTGAAAGAAGCCCACACAAAAAAGGACACATAGTGGAGCATTCCAATTATCTGACATTCTGGAAAAGGTAAACTATGCAAACAGCAAAAATATGAATGGCTATTTGGAGATAAGTGAGGGAGAGGAGAGATGAATAAATGGATCAGAGAGCATTTTAGGGCACAGAAACTATTCTATGAGGTGCTACAATCAGGACAGGTGAGATCGTTTGGTAAGTGGCAAGTGCCAAGCACCTATTCCTGACCACATGCATTTGATCCCCAGGACCTATATGGTGGAAGAAGAGAACTGACTTCCACAGTTGTCTTCTAACCTCCATATGCATGCCATTGGCATATGTGTGCTCCATCCCCCAAATGAATAAATAAATGTAATTAAAAAATTTTAACATACGATCATGGATACATGGTTATATATTTGTTCAAACCCATGAACGATTCAATTAATGTGAGCCCTAATACAAACAATAAGCTTTGGGTGATACTGATGTGTCAGTGTTGGTTTTCATAAGCTATGAGAAAAGTACCACTTTGGCAGGGGATATTAATAAAGGGAAAACTGAGCATGGGTGAGAACAGACACCTATGGGAAATCTTTGAGCTTTCTAATTAGTTTTTCCACCAACCAGAGGGAGATGGGTAGGAAAGGAGAAGGGAAGAGGGAAGAACAGCAAAAAGAGATGTTTAAAATAGAAAAAATGAATATAAATTTCTCTCCTAAGTAATCACATCCACCTTCATATTTTGGGTATAGATTTACAGAGGTAGGGAAATAAAATAGAGGCAAAGAGTGGAAATGAAAACATGAAAGGAATCCTCTGGAATAGCTATTTGGAAATGATAGGGCCATCAAATACCATTTCTCTTTTATCCATCCTTCTGTTAACCACTGCAAAAGATGTCCTACAACCCAGAAAAGAGGGAAGGAAGGTGGATGTGCTGGATAGCTTTGGTGTCAACTTGACACACCTGGGTTGAGGGAGCCTCAATTGGGCAATTGGCTCCATTGGATCGGCCTGTGGCCACATCTGTGGTGTATTGACTTGATTGTTGAGCAGTGACAGTATAAGAAGGCAGGCTGGGCATGAGCCAGAGAGCAAGCCAGTAGAGAGCAAGCCAGTGGACAGCATTCCTCCATGGCCTGTGCTTCAGCTCCTGCCTCCAGGTTCCTGCCCTGAGTTCCTGCCTTGTGCTCCCTGAGTGATGAACTATGAACCAGGAGATGTAAGCTGAATAAACCCTTTCCTCCCCAAGTTG